>CALSBZ010041173.1:432121-447646 GCA_943591055.1 Gobionotothen gibberifrons
CGGGGGGTGTGTGTGTGTGTGTGTGTGTGTGTGTGTGTGTGTGTGTGTGTGTGGCACTTTTGAGACAAATTATTGTTTGATTTAGATGGAACCAACAGGTTTAGAACTCCATCACATGTTAAGACCAGCTTTTATTGCATTTTCATTATTTCTCAATCAATAGTTCAGCTAAGACCTGCTGTAGAAACCTGCATGGAAGCTAGGTGCTGTCAGAGTCCAAATCTGCGTCTCTGGTCCCAGTTTACAGTCCACTAACCCCAGCCAATGTGAAATAGGAAAGCATTTAGCCAAATTGTAAATGGACTTTATACACATAGGTTTCTTTGGTTATTTACGAACACTGAAATTGCTTTTCCAACAGAAGTCAGCTAAACACTTGGGGCAGAGGCAGCCTTACAAGCTGCCACCTCCTCATCAGGGGCAAACAAATACATGAACAGGCTGTTGACTGTGCCATCAGGAGCAATGTAGGAGTTAGACATGCTGTCCACAGGGGCCGGGTATCAAACCATCCACCCTCCGATAAGTGTCCGAGCTTCAGATCAGCCGCTCCTCCTCCTGAGGTTTCTCCTTAATCCTCTCTTCTGTTTTTAATAGTGAAAGCATAGTGTCTTAAAATACAAACAATTAGGTAAGCTTAACAGCATATCTAGGATAGAAAATACATTTAGCTTCGGCCTAGAAGTAATCCGGAGACGGCTTACAGGTCCGCAGAACAGCTGAGGTGCTGTTAGAGCGTCGTAGCAATCGTTACACATGAAAAGATGACCGGAAAGGAAATATCTTTAGTGTAGTTGTTCTTAGCTTCAGCCACTATAGCTTATAAAGTCACTTAAAATGTATTTTAAATGTTTTCGATTAGGGGTTCTTTTGCCATTATAGTATTACGGGTGTGTGAGTTACTACTACCACTGGTACTACTCATTACTACGGAGTAGTAGTACTAGTCGTGCTTCCGAGTGCTTAAATGGAAGAATGGACACCCTGCAAATTCAGCTTTGCATGCAAGTTAAAATGGAGAATAGAACAAATCTTGTAGCTTTCATAATTTAATTTACAATGGCTCATCAAGTAGAATCCAATTAGCCCAGAATTATTAGTTAGAATTAAGGCTTTTTTTAATTCCATATTCTGATTTGAATACGTTTATTTTTTTAAGATACTGGACATATGTGGTTCTATATATAACTTCTTATCTATTTCTTTTTGTTTACATGTGTATATTTGTGTAAGATTTGATTTGCACTCGACTGATTTCCCCCTGCCTTTCTCCAGGGGTAGATGGGTTGCACCAGCTGTTTGAGGATCAAATGATATCGGGGCACAGCGACCACATCAAACCGGATGCAACTAGGTCAGGCTGAATCAGAGCAGACTGAGAGCAGACCCCGCTGATCCAGGCGAGCCCCGGCCCCTTCCAGTTTCATATCCAGGTAACTGAAGCAGCTCGTGTGCAGCCTGATCCACTCATGTTTCACAGTGGGGGGGGGCTGACTCATGTGACAACAGCCTGAGAGAAGAATGCATGGTTATTGGTCCTTATTCCCCCTGCTGTCTGCTCACATTCACTCAGCTACAGGGTCATATCATGATAGCTGGCACTATTACACTGTTGTTCATTGAATCTGAGATTTCAGAATATTTACTGTAGTATTGTATTTTAGTGGTTATTGGAAGTGTTTTAACTGATGGCATTGTGTTTGTAAAAGTGAACATTTACCTCCTGAAGTAAAAAACAATGTGTAAGGAAATGAAAAGCTGTTTGTGGTCACAGGGACATGATGGATTATTATATATTTATATATCTGAGGCTCAGCATTTAGCCATTAGCCATGTTTGGTGCTAATGCATTGTAATCAGTACTATGCAATGCAGTTACACCAAGCACACCAGCTTAGTTAGCATACTGTGAACGTCTGATGAAAGATTCTTGTGGTCTAACTCCACATGTTGGCCCAGTGATGGAGAACTGTACAGCAGGGGGTGTCGGCACACTGACACTGATACTTTGTTACTAAGAACACACTTCTTGGTCACTTCCTGGAACAGACCTTTCAAGAACTATTCAACCATGGTCAAGTTACTCTTAAGTAAAGTAATTCAATAATTAGGTAGCTCGGTGAAGACGAGCCTCAGTAGACTCATAGTGTGTTCAGTAGTTCTAAATAAGTGTAACTGCACAACATTTGGTCCCATTCAGTTGTTCATTGAAATACTTTTCTTGGAAATGAGGGAATTGCACCAAATTATCACAATGTTTATTGTTTGGCAAAGATCTGTGCAAGATTTTAATATATTCTTAACTTGCATTTTGACAAAATATTTGCCTTGGCTGAGATTTGGATATTGTACTAGTTCATATTGCTATTTCCATCAAATCCGGTTGAATTGTTAAGCCATAATACACATGACTATGATTTAGTCTTTCATGGAACAGATATGGTATGACATAATCCTCTTTAAAGAAATGACTGACGGAGGCAGTGTCTTCCTGTTCACTCTGCCTCCACACTGACCTACATGTTTGTACACTTGTTGATGTTTTTTAAATGACTCCTGCTGTGAATGACACTTCATTACATGTTATTTGTTCACAGTTGAGGGCCCAAGAGTGGATGGAAGGAGATGATTTTAACACAGAGGCTGTGATGAACATCTGTGGTGAGACTGACTTCATATTAATGTTCCTTTAAACACAGACTGTCGCTGTTAACAACCTCAATGTTTTTGACCCATCATAATGAAAGTGTCTGAAACATACCTGTGGATATTTCCATTGAGACCGCTTTGAACCTTTTATTGAATGTTTAGAGCATGATATTCAGCAGTACTGCAGTTAGTAACAAGACTATTCCTCCACATGCCTTTGTCATTGGTTGGCAGTTCATTTACATATGTGAACAAACATCGGTTACAATACACAGGCCCAGCTTGATACATACTGGAGTGCTTACAGATATTGCCCACTGTTCTTTCTGTGTTATTTACATTTGATTCTATTGTCATGCATTTGAATTCTCCATGGAAACAGTCTTCACTGTATAGTTTCCCCTCATCTGTTGACATATAGCCTGCACAATGAATGTTACGGGGCCATTTAAACCACATTTAAAGAGCCTATTTTACAAACAATATCACACATAACTCTGTCTTTCATTTCATCTAAATGTTTTCCCCGGAAACATAAGATTACAATGATCAGTTATTACAAAACCCAGGTACCCCAACCATTTCTAATGAACTCCATAGAGTAAGAGAGGTCAGGCTGAATAATCCGAGCTTTGGTGTTCTCTCTGCAGATGACCTGATGGCAGACCAAAGGATGGACATCTCGTCTACAATGACTGACTTCATGTCGCCCGGCTCCACCGACATCATCTCCAGCTCCATCAGCACGCCCGGCATGGACTACACCCGCAAGAGGAAGGGCAGCACCACGGATTACCAGTGAGTCCCCCCCCCAGGAGGAGAGAAGGAAGCACAGAGGAAATAAGAAAAGATGATGAATCAGGAACATTTACATGATCACAACAGCAGAGGTATAGTGCAGATGAAGTGAAGGGAAAAGACTTGCATATTGAAAAACATAAAGGAATAAGAAAGTAGGCACACATTATTATTACAAATAGAAAACATTTAAAGTGAGTATAAAAACAAACAAAAACATGAATGTCAAAAATGAAAAAATGAAAAAAGGCAGGGAGGAGAGAAGGAAAAGTCAATGAATATAAATAAATCCAATGATGTGTACTGTTAAACAATGTCAATCAGTTCTTTTTGTACACATTGTAAAAAGATCACAATACCTCGAAGATGCACACTGATTCATACATGTGTTTTCCCTTTCAGAATTGATGGCTTCTCATTTGAGTAAGTTCACTCCATTTGAATAATAGTAGCACCATTTCATTTATCAAGATCTGAAATATAAAGGACCCACTGTTGATTTTGCAATATGACATTTGTAATCAACTGAAGAACAAATGTGCTAATCCCAGCTAATCCTGTATGCATGAAGTTCTGTGGTTCTTCTAAAGGTCTGTGATGTTCTTACTGAAATGTCATCTCCTGTCTTTCCTCTTCAGAGACATGGACCCAGACAAAGATAAACTGGGAGGGTAAGCAGCCACCATGACTGTGATGATGAAGAGGGAACTTTAATCATCAGTACTGCTGTGTTTACTTTGTCTGCTACTGAAATGATCCAGTTTCTGCTTTGATTCAGTTAGCCCCAACTTTAAGGCTTGGTTCACCCAAATCACATCCAAACAAATATGCCTACCTCCAGTGATATGTATGCAAGCGGGTGCTTTTGCTTTTATTTGTTCACTGGCTCTTAAGATGTCTGATGGCGATACAATGATAGTTTTGGTTCATTTGGTTAAGGCCAAGGGTGCTCACAGCATTGAAAGAAGGACGCTATTTTTTTACAGGAGAGAATACAGAAAATAATGTTCCCTTTTACATAAGAAACTTGGTCAAAATAAGTGAAGAGTTCCCTGTCAGCAGCTTTCATTGGACCTGCTTTCTTTTGTCTATTTAAAGACTGAAATCAATAACTACATACAGTATTCAACTCTGTCTTTATTTATGACAATGACCCACTGTTGACATCTGTAGTTCCATATCCTGTCCCTGCTCAACAGTTGGCGTCTTCTGATTTCTAACTGCAAGGACTTAGCGCTCTGCACTGTAACAGAGTGGGCCTTTCTTTCCATGGATCTAATCTCAGATACTCGCACAATTTAAAGGTCCTTGCTTAGATTTGAAACAGCAACTTGCAGCTCGAATTTGCCTTGAAGTTCAATCCGCCCTTATCAAGCTAAACAGTTACAGTCTATCCAGCGACAGTAACCTCTGGTGACAGTAGGCAGGTACAACCATCCCTCATCAAGTTAACATTGTTATGCGGGAGGATTTGCTCGGTGAGACTTGGATCATGCGTGTGATTAAACTTGTTCTTGAGGCCCAGTGACGTTCAACTCACATCACTGTAATGGTTTGTTAGCAGAAGCCTTGGCAAACCACTAGATATTACTCAAGCTAAAGGAAAATGTGTTTTCGTGATTGCAACCCTGGAAGCAGAGCAATCATAAGAATAGGATATTGAGTTCTCATCCCCTCTGTTAATCCTTCCTGTGTATTTCAAACACCTCCTCCCTCATTCATTTCAATCTCAAGCTTTGACCTTCATTCCTCTCAAATGTTCTCCTCAAATATTTCTCTGTTTGTCTTTGCAGTGACCAACAGGGCCGGATTAAGAATGCCAGGTATAAACTCCCCCCTCCCAGTCCTCTCTCACTCCCCCTGCCTTCTAATCTTTCTTACATGAATTAAATGTCCCTCTGTCTGATTGGAACAGAGGGAGCTTTGTGCACGGTGATAATAAGAAACGTTATACATTGAAATGTATAGATCTGAGCATAATGTGGGGCTGAGGGTGAACAGCTAATGACCAGCTCCCTCTGTGGAGAGAAGTCCCTTTATTAGCAGCTACAGAACCATTTGACAGACCAGAGAGATGTGTTCAGTCCTGGAGGACACACTCAACAGAGAGACATTTCATCTGTAGAGCACGGTCCATTCTGAGCTGCATTTCATATATCATGTTAGATTAGACTGGGAGCTGTGCACTTTAAGGATTCTGTCTTACATACTAAAGGTGAAATCAACCAAAGAGTATTTTCTTTGCATTCATGGCAGTCAGATGAGATGTGTGTTCTAACCCTCTCTGCTCCTCCCCACAGAGAGGCTCACAGTCAGATCGAGAAGCGGCGCAGGGACAAAATGAACAGCTTCATCGACGAGCTGGCCTCTCTGGTGCCCACCTGCAACGCCATGTCCCGCAAACTGGACAAGCTGACGGTGCTGCGCATGGCCGTCCAGCACATGAAGACCCTCAGAGGTTAGCAGACCCTGATACACACTCGACACAACACAAGTCTGTACAGCAGACCACCTCTGCTGGCTGCTGGCAGAGAGCTCACTGCTCCATAGTTTCTCTTCTCTGTACTGGACATGCAACTTCTAACTGGACCTTCTTCACACTGTACATTTTACATTCATATTTAGTTGATATCCTATTCCATGCACACTTACTGTAAAGTACATCAGATCCTACTTTAACATTGGGTTAGGTGTAGTTGGGCCCTTAATAGTGTTTATTTGTCAGACAGATGTTTATCTTTTACTGTCAACTTGTATATATTTGGCTTTTTATAGTGTTATTTTGAGATGTTTATATTCTGTTTTGTTTTTCTTCAAATGATGTGCAATGCCTTTGTTATAACATGCTGCTGTAACAGCATTTGTTTGTAGCTTAACTTCTCTTTAATCAGCTGAAACAAAGAACAGCTTTGTAGGCAAGCTAAAACACCTGAAAGCAGTTCATACAGTTGCCTCTCACTGGAGGCACAGCAAGTGTCAGGAAGAAGCACAAGTCATTGATATGTGAGGCTCTGTGGGACAGCTGAGTGTAATGAAGGGGAATCAAGGGGAACCTTTCCCAGTGGAGTTACAGCAGCAGGGACACAGTGCAGATACAAGGCACACGTCCTCTATATCCCTTTCATCTTAAAGGAAAGCACACTTTGTCAACCAAATATTCAACAAATATGCTCACCATGGAAATAAAAAAAGAATCTGAAAAAATGTAAGTGAATGTATTGAAGGAGCCAGTAACAATAACAGATTGTAAATAAATAAAAAGTAAGAAAAATGTTTGCATCCACATAACTCTATAATGTACCAAACATTTGTAATTGTATTACACAATGTTATTTATATATATATATATAAAACATTTTTTTATCATGAATTGATCAGGACAGGCTTGTTAGGAGGCAATATATAATAATACAACTCTGTACTTGTTTTTAATGACACTTTGTCACTGGAAAGAGCGCCTTTGAGCATTTAAGAAAATGAAGGACTGGGAGGAGAAAATGGGAAAAGTGTGTAAAAGAATGAATAGAGGTGTGACCTGTGTGTTCCCTGGTGTGCAGGAGCAGCCAACCCGTACACAGAGGCCAACTACAAGCCCTCCTTCCTGTCAGACGATGAGCTGAAGCACCTGATCTTAAGGGTGAGTCAAAGGGTCCAGTCCGTCAAACCCTCTCAATTATTCATTTTCATCATTAACTGCAATTCATTGTTTTGTTTATGTATTCAAAACATCAAAGTATTTATTATGTTAATATCATAAATAATAATGTTCTGCTCGGGTCTAATTTGACCTGTTCCTAACTGTTTCAAATCAGGATAAAGGTTTGTCCCAGAAAAAGAACATGTTTGCTTGTATACTACAGTTTTTCATCACTTTCATTAGGCTTTGGGTTTTATTCAAATGTATATCATCGATGGTCTTCTGGGATTCATTTAGTCAAATCATTTAAACCTTTGTTCCTTTTTAAATCAGAAATGAGGTTTGATTGAGGGTGAATGTGTCACGATTATTGTGTTTTGTCACTTTTCTATGTCTAGGTTTGGGTGTTTTGCTGTCTCCCTGTATTGTTTTTCCTCTTTGTATATTTTCTGGTCCTCCTTTCTGTTGTTCTCATTCGTAACACTCCGTTCGATGTCTCACTATGGGATGCGCCTCATCCGCGGAGCAACCAGAAGCATCAATCTCATTACGCCAATCCTGATTGGCAGGTGATCTCGACGTCAGCGTCAGGGAATCCACCCCCTATAAGTAGCTTGCGCTACGACGCATGCGTCATTCAAACACCTCTTCTCGCTTCAGAGCACATCTCTATATCGGTAGCCGGGCTAGCTTACACAGTCCACAGACTGAACCAAGCTAACCAAGCTAAATTCGGTCGACGGGCGCTCGCAGGCTACCTTTATATATTCTTCTACGAGAAGACTGTCGGTACTAACATACCAGTTAGTACCACATTCGACCTCACCCTTTTTCTTTTTTCTCCGGAAATCGAAAAGGTAAGGTTTTGTTTCAAGCTAGCAGCACACCGGTTGCTAGCTTACCTTCCTCGCTACCGACACCACGTTAGCGAGGACGCTTGTTTCTTTTCTTCTCACACCAGAGAAGAATAGGACTAAGAAAGAATATTAACACACCAGTTAATATTCTTCGGGAATAAATCCTACACCGTCGTCTTTTCTCCGGATTAACGACAGGTTGGAGAGGATTTTTTTTCTCGACAACGTACCTGCTACGAGCGCGTTCTTCCTACGTCGCCTTAATGGCGAACAAGATGGACACGTCTCTCCCTCACACCAGAGGAGTCAGGGATCCGGATGCTCGGCTCTGCGGCTGCGGGTTGAAGATGTCGGACACAGACGCACAACAGGTCTGCAGCCCGAGGTCCTGCCTCGGGCTGCAACATGCCCAGGAGGCTATCGACAACCCCGGCTCATGCGGGCATTGTGCCCGCTTCACCCGAAAGAGCCTCCGCCGACGGCTAGCTCGCCAAGCTAGCCTGTCGAGTCAGGACCCCCTCACGTACACTGATGCTATCCTCATAGCTAACTATCAGGATGCTAACTATCAGGACACGAGGGCGTCCTCCGCTAAGATTGAACCCCGCACTGTGTCGGTCTGGGGCTCATCAACAGCGGCAGCTGCAAAACCAGAGTCCCGCCCCGTGTCAGGCTGGAACTCGGTAGCGGCTAGAGACGTGAGATTGGGACCCCACGCTACACCAAGCTGGGGCTCCCGGCTGGACCTCACCAGGGCCGCGCTCGCGGATGATATCCTGGAGTCAGAATGCGTGGAGAACGAAGAGGATACCTCTGAGTTCCTACTCTCTGACTCGGATGAGCAGGAAGAAGGTTTCTTCACGCCATCAGCTCCAGCTGCAATGCTGGGAGCGATGGCTGCTCCCCCGGGCGATAGCACACCAGCTTCGCCCTGTCTGAGCGTGGACCTGCAGGCCGTGTGTCAACGTGCCGCGTCCAGGCTAGACATTCCATGGCCTGAAATGGCCAAGGAGACCTCTAGGTCCCGCTACGAGGGGAAGCTACCCCAAGCAGCGAGGAGAAAGAGGCAACTCCTTCCAGTCTTCCCGGAGTTGCTGGACAAGGTGTCGGTCTCCTGGAGAGACCGTCCCTTCAGCAATAAGGCCCCAATCCAGGGTGCCTCCTGCCTGGACTGTGACGGTATGGAGAGGCTCGGCCTGCTCCGCATACCGCCGATGGAACCGCTGGTGGCAGCTCACCTCCTCCCGAGGATGGTGACTACACCGAGCAGGAACCCCACGCTACCGGTGAAGGCAGACCGATTACAGTCCAAGTTGGCTGATCGGGCCTATAAAGCCGCAGCGCTGACCAGGCAGAGCTCTGCGGGGATCTGTCGAGCGAGTCTGGGCCGGCCATATGGGACCAGATCGCAGCGATCACGGACATTTGCCTCCGGGTGCAGCGCTGCGCGGTCCAGGCCACGGGCAAAATAATGGGCATAATGGTGGTGCAGGAGAGAGCTAGGTGGCTCGATCTGACCAACCTCCCAGACCGGGAAAAGGAGGATGTATTGGACATGCCTATCGTTCCCGAGGGTATTTTCGGCTCCACTCTAGCCTGAATGCAACGGAGACGCGAGTCGAAAAGGAGGGAAGACGAGGCCCTCCACCTCTGTCTCCCTCGAAAGGTCCAGCCGCTACCTGCAACGGTTTCACGGCAGTCCTTCGCCCGAGATGCCTCTCACCCTGCCCGGTTTGACATACCGAGGCAGCAGAGGCCACAGCCCGCCCAGAGTCCCCAGCCCAGGCAGGAGACGAGGGCGGCCGAGCAGATCTCCGGTGCTGGCAGCAGCCATGCAGGCGCAGCCGACCCAGATCCTCAGCCACCTGACGGGAAGAAAGAAGTGGGCAGCCTGACAGCCTCCGCTTCTCCCCTCTGTGACAGAGCTGCGTTCCCCAGCTCCAGACATGTTTCCGCTGCCTCGAGAGATGCCTCAACGCCATCCTCAAGTGCACAAAACACATGATTGTCACATTATTGTTGTGTTTTTCTCTATAAAAGCATTTCCGCTGACGCATCCAGGCCCAGGCCGAGGGCGCAGCTCAAAAAATGAAAGAGAAAAACTATAAAAAAACAATAAAACCGAAAAACAGTCCGCCTATGGTTCCCCCTTTTGAGAGCAGCTACGGCCTCTCTCAAAAGGCGGACATTGGGCGGGTCTGTGAAGGCACCTCCGCCACGCGCATGCGCAGTGGCGTCTGGGGTTTTGAAGCCGCCACCGTCACGTGCAGACGTAGTGACGGCTGGGGTTAGATCTGCGTTAGATCTGTTCGCATCAGAAAAGAATATGCTCATTGTCAGCTATTCTTTCAATGCGCGATCTAAACACACCGTTAGGCGTGGGCGTGCTCGTGCACGTGTGCACGTCTACCAGCTCCATGTCCAGTTCCATTGGACGTCCCGCCGACTATTCTCCTGCCGGGGGTCCTGCCAACCCTGTGTCCTGTCCCGTTGGAGGTCCCGCCGACTATTCTTCTGCCGGGGGTCCTGCCAACCCTATGTCCTGTGCCGTTGGAGGCCCCGCCGATTACTCTTCTGCCGAGGGTCCTGCCAACACCTGGTCCTGTCCCGTTGGAGGCCCCGCCATCACCTGTCCTGCCTCTTCCGTGGGGGATCCTGTCGAGGCCTATCCCACCGGCTCCGGTTCCTGTTCGGCCGACACCGGGCTCTGCTCGGCCTCTGGAGGTGTCTGGTCTTCGCCCTCGAGCCCGGCCCCCTGAGAGCCGCAGTCTTCGCCCTCGAGCCTGGCCCCCTGAGTGCCACGGTCTTCGCCCTCGAGCCCGGCCCCCTGAGTGCCGCGGTCTTCGCCCTCGAGCCCGGCCCCCTGAGTGCCGCGGTCTTCGCCCTCGAGCCCGGCCCCCTGACTTTCCTGGCCGCGGTACTCGCCTTCGGGTCCGGCTCCCTGACTCTTCCTGCCGCTGCCGTAGCCCTCATGCTCGGCCTCCTGAGTTCGCCCGCTGTGGTTCTCGCCCCACTATGAACTCTGCCTTGCCCCCGGGCCGTCCGCCCGAGACCCCTACAATGAACTCTGCCTTGCCCCCGGGCCGTCCGCCCGAGAACTCGTCTTTGAACTATGCCTCTCCTGGGCTGTTGGTCCAGACCCGTCCTCCTGACCCCTTCCACCCACCCTGCTAGAGTTTTTGGACATTTGTGGGATTTCCTTTTAGGGACGTCTGGAATCCGTCCCTTGAGGGGGGGGGGTTCTGTCACGATTATTGTGTTTTGTCACTTTCCTATGTCTAGGTTTGGGTGTTTTGCTGTCTCCCTGTATTGTTTTTCCTCTTTGTATATTTTCTGGTCCTCCTTTCTGTTGGTTTCCTCCCTCTCGTTAGTCTCCCTGGTGTGTCTGAATGTCTAATTATGTTCACCTGTGCCCCTTGTGTTTCTCCTTCCCTTCTCAGCTGTTTCTCCTCTGTGATTACCCCTCTGTGTATTTAGTCTTGTCTTTCCCTGTGTTCAGTGTCGGTTCGTTTTTTGTTTCTGGACTTAGTTCAATGGTGAGTGTTCCTGTCTGTCTGTTAGTAAGCCTTGAAATAAAGGTATTTTTGTCACTTGAATCTGCATATTGGGTCCTGCTTCCAACACACATCGTAACAGAATGTGTTCTTAGTGACTGTTGCGACCCGGCTCAAAAGGCCACAACAAAAAGGAGACACACCATATCAACGGTTACTAAAATGTGGTTATTTAACCAAACAATTCAAATTAACCAAATCAAATGGAGTGCAACAATAAGTAAAGCATGAGATGTGGACGTCAGTGGTATCAGTAGTGTAAATGCAGGGTGAGGGTTGCATGGACGTGTATGTGTGAGGGTGTTGAGGTGCACAAAGTAAAGCAACTAAGGTGACAACAGCATATACTCAAGAAAACCGGAGGCCTGTAGGGAGAAGCAGAGGGAGAACGGAGAGGAGCAGAGAGGCTTTAAATAGGGCACCAGACCCAGGTGCCCTGACTTACTGCAATCAGTGCAGCACAGACAGGACAGCCACACCCTCTCCACTGATGGACCCACAGGGGCATCACAGAGACCAAAGAGAAGAGAACAGTTTGTGGTCAGACAAAGGAACAAAGACAC
The DNA here is from genome assembly GCA_943591055.1 of Gobionotothen gibberifrons. Classification (NCBI taxonomy): domain Eukaryota; kingdom Metazoa; phylum Chordata; class Actinopteri; order Perciformes; family Nototheniidae; genus Gobionotothen; species Gobionotothen gibberifrons. The sequence continues at coordinate 444,180 of CALSBZ010041173.1, forward strand.
ATGTGGGGGATTATTTATACTAAACGTAAGGCAATTTGTGTTTGGTAGATGATTTCTATGTTGTAACAATGCTTTTTGGCAATATATACATCTTATACCATTGGAAAGCCTGTTTTCTTACCTTTCCAATGGTGCCACTTTTGTGAGGAACAAGCATTTGTGGGATGAGCAGCAGAGCTGAGTATGTGGGGTGTGCCCATGGCAAGAGGACAAAAGGGTAGGGTTGCAGTCGGATAGTTTGAAAATCAGTTCCTAAATTCTAACCCTATCGTCTATTCCTTGACCTCTGAGTGAAACGTCACGGGGTTAAGGGATAGTGGATAGGAGAATTCAAAAGGATTTAGGAGAAGAGACTGCAGTACTTTAGAGAATCCGACTGCACTTTCACTATCCGACGTGTTTATGATGCGCCAGCGGACGTCCTTTTGTGCGTCTGCTGCTGTGGGGAAACCATGGAAACCACAGTTTTCTATACAGCGGACTACAACATGGATGTTTAATAAGAACGAGGGACTATTGTAAACTCATCTAGAGACTCTGCACCGTGCTCTGATGCTGTTTTATGCTTTATGAATGTGGACAACAGAGAAACATATTCTTCATGACCAAAGTTGGAATTGAAATAAAAAAGGAAAGTGAAACTTATGCTCGTCACCCTCTCCCTCCGGTCCACATTAATACAAATTATCCCAATACGTATGAACTATGAAAAGATCTTAAAATAAATACAAATGTATTTATTATAAACGTTAGTCCTTAACATCTATCACTGTGTATATCACCATTCAAACATATTTTAAAAGTTGAACAAACCCCACACAGCTCAGTGAAGACTGTGAAATGTTGACTTTATTTGATAATTTCAGTAAAAACGAACGTTTATTGTTTTGATTATAATACTGATGAACGTTCAAAACAAAGCACTTTGGCAACTTGCCACATACGTTTTAAAAAGCTTAATAAGCACCGTAACTTTCATGATATCATTTCTCCGTCATAATCGTTTGTTTCCGTGAACGGCCGACTGTTGTGTGACGGCAAATGCTGCGGCTGCAAGGCATTGTGGGGCAGCATTTTCTCCTCTCCTTTCGGTGAGGGAGGTCCAGTGGTTCCTAAGCTAAAGGAGGTTATAAAGGAAGTTTGAAACCTCCTTTCCTATCATCTAGAGAATTCGAACGGCACTTATCATGGCTGCTACTGAGGTACTTCCGGGTCATTTCACTCCGTTAGGAAGGTTCCTAAGCTAAATGGACTATTCGACTTCAGCCTAGGAGTGACTTTCTTTAAGGAGGAAGATGTGTTTGTGAGACTCCCCACACTGATCCCTGTGCTCTCTGTTTGACACCAGGCTGCTGATGGCTTCCTGTTTGTGGTTGGGTGTGACCGCGGGAAGATCCTCTTTGTTTCTGAGTCCGTCTTCAAGATTCTCAACTACAGCCAGGTACGCTGACTCATGCTAATGTGCTGCTGTTTACTGTTATTTATGATCCTTTATCCCAGCCTCTCCGCGATGAACGACCTATGGGCTGTTTCATATTTTAAACGTTTTATATCCTTCTGTCAGTCACTCACACTCATGATTTCATAGTGTTGACCATTTTTGGAAGAATTGAAAAAAGTTGAACACAAATCAGCAGAATTTCCTGAGTATAAATAATCAAATCCCAGCAGCAGATCATCACCATGTCCTGACTTCAGTTGGACATTCTGTCTCACAGTTAACTTTAGATTGAAGATTTAAATTGCCTTGCAGTTTCTGAAAAAAGACATCCACGGTAATGGAAGAATAATTGATGGCCTTCAGAGAATTAGAAGTTGGAGATGTTTTTAGGTCTGTCCTCGACTGTATTGTTTATGTTCTCTGCCTCTGTTCACCTCTCACTTAGTTCCCTCTGTTCCTGCTGTCTCTCACATGTGACCTTCTCTCTGCAGAATGACCTGATAGGTCAGAGTCTGTTTGACTACCTTCACCCCAAGGACATCGCCAAGGTCAAAGAGCAGCTGTCCTCTTCAGACACCGCCCCCCGAGAGCGGCTCATCGATGCTAAAAGTAAGAGTCCGAACACATCCCCTCCTGTGGGGCCGTTAACATGCAAGAGGTCCTGTTACTAACACTTCCTTTAACATAGGTCCAACCATCATCATTTAATGACAACATTTAGCCCACAGTCTCTCAAATAATATCAACAACGCACACTTACATTTTGGAAAGACAATTGTCAATTTTCGTATCAGGATTTCTATCAGACTTTAGAATGGAGAAAGTTGACTCACAGCTGCAAGTCAATCAGAACTTGGTCATGGTATAGTGCTACTTACAACAGATAGATTCAATACGTCGCCTTGCTTATAGTACTGAAATACAGCACAACATATTGAATCCCTACATGTATCTTGGCAACTGCCATTGTTAGTGTCCCCCTTTGGATCTAGCCCTGTGTGACTGTTTTTAAATTGTATTTTTACTATTGTACAAAATAAACTGTTCTAGTTTTGACAATTGAAACACGTCTCTTGTTCCATGAGTAACCGAACCTGTGTGTCCTAGTGACTTAAAACGTGTCGTATTTCCCTGGGTGAAATTCCCGGGGTGGCGTTATCGGACTTAGTGGTTTAACCAAACTACTGTTAAATAAACACCTTTCATCTGCGGCCGCTGCCACTGGCAGTGGCTCAGTCAGTAGGGGCTTGGACTGTGAGCCGTAGGGTCGCCGGTTCAAGTCCCCAAACAGACCTAAATATGGAGTGTGGACTGCTACTTGGAGGGGTCCCAGTTCACCTCCTGCCCTGCCGTGGTGCCCTTGAGCAAGGCACCGGACACCCCCTTCCCCCCCACTGCTCCTAGTACTAGACTCCTGGTACTAGGATGGGTTAAAAGCAGAGAGCACATGTCACTGTGTGCTCTGCATGTGAGACCATTAGAGAGGGTTTCATACCTCCCATTCTATTGTATCTTGGAGCGATCGTATCACCATATGTTGTGAATACACAGCCCAGTGTCATGTCCATTTTTCTGTGATTTAAAGCAATGATATAAGGATCATAAGGCACTTACATTTTTCATTCAAATACCCTTTTAGTGTAGATTCATCTTGTGAAAGCAGAGATTATGGGTTGCCTTGAGTTGATCTGATTTTCTGCTGAGATATATCAGCTTCCACTTTCTAATTTGGCAAAAATAATTTACAAAAAAAAAAGAGAGAAGTCTGATTCAAATATTGAACAAAACGGCTTTTACAAGGATGCAATGCAATAATGGTGCAAAATAAGTACAACTACAGACAATGGCTCGTATAGTTTTACAGGACTACTACTACAGGAGTTTCATGCTGGTGGGACATTATTAGAATACACACACGTTATTGTTTTGCTTTTGAGAATGATGAAAATATTACAATAATGCCAATACATCAAAATTGTGTGTGTGTGTGTGTGTGTGTGTGTGTGTGTGTGTGTGTGTGTGTGTG
>CALSBZ010041173.1:463092-478156 GCA_943591055.1 Gobionotothen gibberifrons
ATCAACACACACACACACACACACACACACACACACACACACACACACACACACACACACACACACACACACACACACACAGAGAGTGGGAGGTGCTGCTGGGCTCGTCTCCTCCCCCTTGGCCTGAGAGAGGCTGAACAAGGCACTCGGAGTGGGGGGTGTGGGGGGATGGGGGGGGCTTCTCACTGATGGCCATAGGATAGGAACTGTGTGCTGATTGGCTGCTGCAGGGACTGTAGTCTGACAATCATCAGAGACGTTTAGTTCTGGTTAACTGTGAGGGTGTGTGTATGTGTGTGTGGAAGCACTTGTTGCTGTCAGTGTGACCTCATGCAGAGGGAGAGGGGGTGTCGGGGTCTGGCTCGTAGTGGTATGTGTCCTGAGAGAAGCTGCTGCCCTGCTGCTGGCTGTGGGCCAGGCTGTGGGGGTCCTGAGCCTGCTGGTGGGGGCTTTCGCAGCCTTGTGCGGGCTGAGGGCTGTTGTCCTGTCCCAGCCCCAGCTGATGGGGGTCGGGCGGGGGCAGAGTGTCCAGCTCGTCCACCTGGGGCCCCGGGGGGTCCTGGGGGATGTCTGCGGCGGCGGCTGCCAGGTTGCTGGACGACTTGGACTTGACGCACTGGAAGTCCACGTGGCGGCTCTTGCCCTCCTCCTTCTCCCAGGACATGCGGATGAAGGGCCGCTGGACGTAGTTGTAGATGACCTCTGGACGACCTCCGGGACGCCGCTTCACCTTCTCTTTGTAGGTCGGGTAACCTGCAGGAAACAGACAAAGGAACGTGGCTCAGAATAACATTCAAAGAAAGACATTTTTTGTATTCTGCGCTCATAACAAGCAAACGTTTGTAGATGGTTTGTAGTTTTTAGGAAATACCCTTTTGCTGCCTTTTGAGGTTAGATGAGACGAATGATACCCTCTCATGTCAGTACAGTAAACATGAAACTGAAGCCATGTGCTTGTTAGAATGGCTTAGCAAAACAATTCAAAAGGAGGACCCCGGCTCTGTCTAAAGGTGACACAATCCAGCTTTCCTTTACTCCCTAATCCCTGTTTTCACTAACGTTAGAGTGAATGTGCAGACTTTTTCAAACGCACCAAAACCTGCTTAAAAGCATAAAATGCAAACATGCTGGAAAACAGGGTTTACTGAACAGTTCAAATGTGATGGGGTTACTTCTTTGAATCATGTTTTGTTATATCGGTACTTATTTAGTCTATCTTTAAAAGTTTCTAATCAGAGTGTGTGATGGTTGGAACAGAGGAGGGACTGAAGACGCTGAATACGTTTTAGTGTGTTTTTGTTGAGTTTGAATAAGGTGTGTTTCACAATAATTAGTTAATCAAATGTGTTTTCCTTTCTGTTTGTTACTTTTTACATCTAACTCGATAAACTCTGCTATGAATACATCTTATTTATTGTATGTTTTGTAAGTATTTCTGTTAATTGCCCAGATGATCAGAAATGTCCGGCAGTGGACTAGCACTTGGAGAGGTCCCAGTTCACCTCCTGGGCCCTGCCGTGGTGCCCTTGAGCAAGGCTCCTCATTGCTGCAATATAAACACTTGTTTGTATGGTGCTATAATCACTTTTATGTAACAATACATATTTTTATAAATGTCTCAGAACTTCTTTTTTGACAAGTCCGTTAGTTTTCCTTAAATTGCTGCATCTCATCTTGGTTGTGTACTTTATTTTGTATTTTATTACCAATGTGTGCTTTTCTTTTTGACCTGCTATGCCACTTTTGCTGTAACACTTAATACATGCATTTCCCTGCTGTGGGACTAATGAAGGAATTCTGATTCTGATATATGCTTTGTTTAAAACACAACACAAGTGTTAAAACTACTCAAATTAGTTTTAAAGGACATATATGTGGGGCATTTTGAACCCTTCAGAAGGTGGCACATACAATCTGTAAAACAGAAAACTGTTCCTTTTTAGCATTCAGCTGGGGCTTGGATTGCCATTAAACATGTTTGAAGAGAGTATTTTGGGTTTTTGTGGAAAGTCCTGCCTCGGGTTCAGCCATTAAGACTTTTACACAGTTACACATCATCCTCAGAGTCAGGATATGCAGTGATGTCAAATCATATTTAATAAAGTCCTGGGGAAGGTTCAGGTTCATGTGATCCTTTCAATGTTTGTTTGTCCCTCACAAAGCTTCAGTACACTCAGGAGAAAACCAAAGAACATCTACAGGAGTTAAAGAGTTGTGAAATATTCTGCTCTGAGTTGTATTCTTGTAAATGGGTCCACTTGCAGAATTACGATCGCCCCAGACAATTCTTCAGATCCCCTGACTGATGTTAGAATCGGGACATGCCCAGATTGAAAAGGAGTAAACAGTATGCACCCAAAGATGAAGGAGGGCTGGGGTTACCTGGTGTTAGACTGTATAACCTGTCTTTTGAAATGGTCAAGATAGCTAAACACTGGAGAGGGACAGTGTCTGGTTTAGAATAATGGGCCACTATTTAAAAGGCTCTTGCCACACCATTCCACCCTATACATGTGATATCCGAGAAGTGATAAGGAGAGAGACAATAACCCAATTATTAAACAGCTTTGCCGATATCTGTATTGATAGGTAATAGATTAAGAGCGGTGAATCAGCTTAGATACAGGAAGCGCTCAAACGTTTGTGTGAGTTTATCAAATTTAGCAGTGATTCCATGTCAGCCACAGCTTGTTACAAAAAACCTGACTGATAGTGTGTTTAACGAACTTAAACTAGCTTTATTAAATGTCAGGTCTTTGGCAGGAAAAACATTTTTTAATCAATGATTTTATCACTGAACACAATCTCGATTTTATGTTTTTAACAGAAACTTGGATTGAACAAAATAACAGTGCAGCTGTTCTTATCGAATCAACCCCTCCCAACTTTAGTTTTATGAGTCAGGAAAGAATGCATAAGAAAGGAGGTGGAGTTGCTATTCTGTTCAATGATTCTCTTCAATGCAGGAAGACATCTTATGGGAACTTTGCTTCTTTTGAATATGTGGCCCTTCAGCTGAAATGCTACTCTCGAGCTCTGTTCCTAAATATCTATAGACCACCCAAATACTGTGCAAGCTTTTTTGATGATTTTACTGAACTGCTGTCTATAGTGTGTGTATTGACTTTGACCGTCTTGTCATTGTTGGTGATTTTACCATCCATGTTGACAACCCCCAGGACAGAGGGGCTAAAGAACTGTTTTGTGTTCTTGATAGCTATGGACTGACTCAGCATGTGACGGAGCCCACGCACAATAAGGGGCACACTCTGGACTTAATTATCTCAAAGGGTCTGAATATGTCTAAGGTTGTGGTGACTGATGTTGCACTCTCTGACCATTCCTGTGTTTTCTTTGAGAGCTCTATTTCTGTTCACAAAAATGTTCAGAAAGAGGTAACCACAAAGCGAAATTTAACTGAAAATACTAGGGAAATGTTTACTCAGAATTTTTATTCCACACTTGCCCCTGCTAACATCTCAGTAAATGAGCTAGTAGATCATTTTAATTCAAAAATAAAAAATGTTATAGATGCCATTGCTCCAACTAAGGTAAAGGAAGTGACTGGGAAGAAAATATCTCCATGGAGAAAGGCCATGACCGTGAAAACTGAAAAAAGAGAATGTCGAAAAGCTGAACGCAGGTGGCGAAAAACAAATCTCCAGGTTCACTTTGAAATCTATAAAGAGAGACTTGGCCTTTATAATTTGGAATTGAAAAACGCACGACAGTCTTTCTTCTCTGACATCATTACCAAAAACAAAAACAACGCACGTGCCTTGTTTGCTACCGTCGACAGACTAACTAACCCCCCAGTGTCAGTAGCCTCTGAATTTCTATCCACCAGGGCGTGTAATGATTTTGCCTCCTTCACTGACAAAATTCAGAACATCAGACAAGCAGTCAGTAACTCTGTATCAGGTACAGCAAATGTGTTGTCCCTATGTCCACCTAATATCAATTCAGACATCATGACACACTTCCATCAGATTAATGATAAAAACCTAGAGGACATTATTAAACTTCTGAAATCCTCCTCCTGCTGCCTTGATATTATTCCAACAGGATTTTTCAAAGATGTTTTTCCTTGCATGGCCTCAGATCTACTTCATATAGTAAACAAATCTCTTCACTCAGGTATTTTTCCACAGGCCCTGAAAACTGCAGTCATTAAACCGCTCTTAAAAAAGAATAATCTAGATGCTTCAGTAATGAACAATTATAGGCCCATATCAAACCTGCCATTTCTAGGTAAAATCAGTTGAGTAACTCCTTGCATTTAAATAACTGTTTGGATGTGTTCCAGTCAGGCTTTCATCCAAACCACAGCACTGAGACTGCTCTTGTAAAGGTCTTCAATGACATCCACTTAAACACAGACAGTGGCAGAACTTCAGTGTTAGTATTATTAGATCTCAGTGCTGCGTTTGACACTGTTGACCACAACATATTACTAGACCGACTGGAAAACTGGGTGGGACTTTCAGCAACAGTTCTACACTGGTTTGAATCCTACTTAAAGGACAGACACAACTTTGTTTCTATTGGTAAATACACATCCGAGTTGACAAATATGACATGTGGAGTTCCTCAAGGCTCCATCTTGGGGCCTCTTCTCTTTAACGTCTATATGCTACCACTGGCTCAGATAATGAAGAACAACAAAATAAGTTACCATAGCTATGCAGATGACACACACATTTACGTAACCATTTCACCAGGAGACTATGCTCCAATTCAAACACTGAGTAAGTGCATTGAACAAATCAATGACTGGATGTGTCAGAACTTTCTCCAATTAAACAAAGATAAAACTGAGGTAATGGTTTTTGGAGCCAAGGCAGAACGTATAAAAGTTAGCGCTGAGCTTCAGTCTGTAATGGTCAAAACAACAGATAAAGCCAGAAATCTAGGTGTAGTCAACAGTCACATTAAAACAGTTACTAAATCAGCCTACTATCACCTAAAGAACATATCTAGGATTAAAAGACTAATGTCACAGCAGGATTTGGAAAAACTTGTCCATGCTTTTATCTTCAGTAGACTGGAGTACTGTAATGGTGTTTTCACAGGTCTCACTAACAAATCTATTAGAAAGCTTCAGCTGATTCAGAACGCTGCTGCTCGAGTCCTCACTAACACTAAGAAAGTGGATCACATCACTCCTGCTCTGAAGTCTTTACACTGGCTTCCTGTGTGTCAAATAATTGATTTCAAAATACTGCTGCTGGTTTATAAAGCACTGAATGGTTTAGGCCCAAAATACATTTCTGATCTCCTGATAAATTATGAACCATCCAGATCTCTCAGGTCTTCAGGGACTGGTCAGCTTTCTGTCCCCAGAGTCAGAACTAAACATGGTAAAGCAGCGTTCAGTTATTATGCTCCAAATATCTGGAACAAACTCCCAGAAACCTGCAGGTCCGCTGCAACTCTTACTACTTTTAAATCCAGGCTGAAGACTTTTCTTTTTGTCGCTGGTTTTAATTGAACTATTCATATCTTATACTGCACTGTAACTTTTATCCATGAATTTTTTCTTTTAATGTTTATTTTATTAGCTTTTCTTTTTAATGACTGATTTTAAATGCCATTTTCTTAATATCTTTCATTTTTTGTAAAGCACTTTGAATTGCCTTGTGTTGAAAAGTGCTATATAAATAAACTTGCCTTGCCTTAAAAAAAGGTATAAACAACAACATGTATAGCCTTGATGTCCTCAAATAGCTGAATAATGTAAGTAGGCTGAAGGAGTTAAATATCAGATGTAAGTAGTAGTGAATGAATTTGTATTAAGATGAGAAAAGAAAGTAAAAAGGCTTGGGAAAGCAGCAGAATATTTTGACTGCAAACTTTTCGACTAAAACCATACATCACCAATAATGTATAAAATATGTGACCTGCTCCATCGAAATCAGTCGCATTGACCCGAAGACACATTTTGAGTTGTATACACTGCTGGAAAGAGGAGATTCCTAGCTTTCTAATGATATCAGGATTGTTTTTGTACTCCAAATATTAAGCAAAATATGTCACATTATATAATGACTGTCACCGAGTCATCATTTTGAGAAAAAAGCCTTTAAAGTTTCCTCTTCTCTGGAATCCATCGATCTGACTGATTATTAGCGGAGCAAATGATAAAAATACTACGGAGGGAAGATATTTTCGTTTGGATTACTGGTCTGGGGGAGGCTCGCGAGTGTGTGTGTGTATACGTGTGTGTGTGGTTGTGTAATTTTGCATTCGTGTGTATTGTGTTTGTTTCCCGGGGAAACACTCACGAGAAACACCGGCTGTTGTTTTGCCTGCTGTGACGCCAAGTTACTCCGTTCTCCGCTTGTAATTATGCCGTTACAAGCTTTCAAAGTTGTATTTATCATCTGAATTTGCCGAAACAAGTTTAATATTCTGAAAGCCAAGCCTTTGTTTAATTTAAATCAGATGAAAACAAACTTTAACGGACCCTGCCGTGTTATCTATGATTACTATACACCTTACATTCATAATTTCAGCCGGAGGAAGAGCAGAGTGGCGAGGGAGAGCTGTCTTCTTCCCTTTACAAGCTTAAAAAATGTATTTATCATGTGATTTTGGAAATAAAAGTTTCATATTCTGAAAGCCAAGACTTTGTTTATTTAAAATCAAACAAAACACCTGAACCCCGAAAAAATAGTTTTTACGCAAATCCACGTTTATTTTGAAATGAGCCGTTGCGAATTCTGACTGATTTCGATAGAGCGGGTCACATATGTGGAACATGTTGAAGTCTGTATGATGTCTCCATTAGACAGAAAAGATTAGGCTGAGACAGTCTTTTGTCATTGTTTGTTTCTGTGCAGGGCACCTAATCAAACACCTGTGTGTGAGCCCAGAGGTCAAAGGTGTCCATGGTGACAACGTTATCAAACACCTGTGTGCAGAGATCAAAGGTTTCCATGGTGATGTGCAGTGATCTATGAGAGGAGAGACTTTCCATTGATCTGAATGAGAGAAAAACTTCTTACATTTGAACGTTTTGTTGAAGAACCGTAGCAGCTTCTGGTAAAATGTCAACGCGTGAAGCATGTCAGGACCGTGAGGAGCGTCGGAGTCTGCTTTTTGTGTACTTTCGGGTCAATAATGTGGCCTTTTTGGCAGATTTACTAAAGGTGTGCAGCTGCTGCTGTGAGGAAAGATCAGGCTGAACTTACAATGGGCCTTAATGGAGACATGTTGAACGTTGTTGTCACTTCATGCCCTCAAGAGGCATTTTGTTTAATTATTTTGATTTAGTTTAATAAGTTTTCCTAGGTTTTTCATGAAAAATGATGCCCAAGGAAGGAGTGTGGGGTTTGGGAGTTATGGCAGGTTTAAAAAAAAAAATGTTGGGGCGAATTTCAATTTGTTGCACTCCTCCACTCTGTTTTGAGATCAAAGCACTCTAGACTTAACGAGCTGCGCAATACACACTCATGTTACAATCTGAAGAAAGCCTCTTTACCAAGCTCCAAACTAAGTTCAATATCTCAAAAAGTGTAAAAGATATCAAAGATCATTTGTGATCATTTTAAAGTTGGAATGAAGTGTCTAGCTGAAAGTATGTGGAAGGAGAAGCATTTGGAGCAAGGTGTAGGTAAAAGAGGATTTGAAGGTTCCTCCCATGGAGTTACATTTAAAAAAAATAGTTTAAAAAGCTGAATATTTCAAAAAGTATAACATATTTTGAAAAAGTTGAAAGTTTCCCATCATGTGCTGAAAAGGCTGAATATTTTGATATTTGAATGGTTCCTGTAGCTGAAAGTAGGCTGAAGTTATTTGACTGCAAAATATTGGTTGAAAGAAGAAGATTAAAGAGAAACAGAAGAAATGTAGCTCAGCGTAAGTTCAATCAGGAAGACCAATATCCTCTGGTGTTACACGTCACTTAAATCTCTCTCCTCTCTCATTAAGTGATCAGGGGCGTTACTCCCTGGCTAGCCAATCATCGCACCCGCTAACCCCCTTAAATCTGCTCTTCCCTCTCCGTCAGTTGTCATTTCAGGTGTCAACGCGCATTTTCAAGTGTCAACGCGCAAGCGGCAGCAGGGCTTCGTCCCAGTTCCAGGCATATATTCATCAGCTCCGGGCTAAGCTACATCCCATTGAAGCTACTTCTCCTCCCGGCTCAGTAGGTACTACTGGACATGTGCGTCATAGGCTTTTCTGCGCCTAACCTCCAAAACAGGCGTCAGGGTAGCGCTGGCAAGAGGCAGGTGCAACAAATTCACGAGATGTTCGTTATATTGGTATGACATTAGGGTCATGCAGAGCGAGATCGCTACCCCTTTAAGAGAGGGGTGTGGCGCGTGCATGGGTGTACGCGGGTATGGTAGAGCGAGCGAGCGGGATGTATGTTTTCTAGAAGTAAAACGAGGCAGCAGAAAAGGATAGGTTGTGATCTCGTGAATCTATCTCGCGAAACAGAAGAGCTAAATAAATGCAACGACCTCCCAAGAAGAGCTCGCCTCTCTCCAGTCATTCCGATAAGTGGGTTATTGAACCCGAGCGTGTTGCTTCTGCCCTGGGAGACGACAGAGAGTCACCCCCCCCCCCCGTTTCCTCGACTACGGTCTGGGAGCCGACAGGAAAGTTCAACAATATGCATCGCTACCTCAGTTCAGGGTTAAGGTGAGTTCCAGGCAGTGTCGGGTGTAACGCGTTACAGTATGGAGCTTCAGTAACGTATTACTTTGCGTACGAAGTAATGCAACGCATACTAATGCAGTTCGGGTAATTACTACCCATTACAATGCTCAGTAAGTAACGCAGTTTTCAGCTCAACACAGTGTTCCTGAAATGAATGGCGTTTCGTAGGGTTTCTTTTCCCCAATAACCAAGTGTCTGCACATTATCCCGGTTATGACACAACCAGATACTAAATAATTAGGAATTGACTCCCAATATTAATTTATTGACTGAAATGATGGTATTTTTTTTTCTCCACTAAGAAATATTCCGTTCCTCGGTGCACCAACGGCTGGATCTGCGACAACAACATCTCCTCAGCAGCACTGTCCAAATTCGTTCACAGTCTCTGATCCACTAAATCCTTACACATTACAGAGGTGAATTAGGTTCAAGGGTGAAATATCGCGTCATCGTCTGCGTCATGACGTAACTGCTTACGTCGCCGTTTCTCTCCCAATACCGCTGTCAAACAAACATCAATAGAGGATTGTGCCGGGTAGTTTTCAATCATACAAAGCCAGATTCAACCAGAACTACTTCTTCAAACTATACTTTTTCTAGAACGCCGTGATGCATCGGTTATCACGTGGTTCAGCGCCATTAGCGCTGCTGCAGTGCGCGTGCATCGGCGCTTATTCCATTGTTAACTCGCCAGTGCTGCCCTACTTGTATAAGTGTTTCAAGGTGCGGTCGCGTTCTAGTCACTTTGTTCAAGCGCTACTGCTCGTTACAACTCTATTCGCTTTAGCGTAGGCTACTAGCATGACTGGTATTGCTCAGGGCAATCTCGATGACAACGGTCAATGTTCCCCCTTTCTACGCACGGAGATAATGTAATCTTAATAGTGTGCAGGCCAAGAATGGCTCTTCAAAGCAGATATTAACGACACGCTTTAAAGTTCCCATCATCTGTTCAGCGGAACTTTTTAAACCTCAAGCGGGAGTCAAGTAAGGAGAAACTACGTGTGCACCGGCTATTCGGGTAAATAATATTAATAGTTGTCTCTCCCCAGTGCATCACCCACTGCTCAGGGAGATCCCCTCATGCGTTGCTTTACGCCATCTAGTGTTCAAATACAACACTACTAACCTATAACTCCACTCAACTGGGAAAAGAGAAGAAGAAAGAAGAAGAGACTCCTCCAGGAGCACAGCGTCCCTAATCATGAGGAACTATAGGCCCAGTCACACACCCGGAGTTCCTAGGCATCACATCAAGCCCATGGTATTAATGTTCCTCTAACCAAACTGCGTGCATCCACATAAACGTCAAGGCGTATACAGCAAACATCTCCAACGACAGTTGCTCTTCCTCACCGGGCAACGGTACTTTGCATGCGGATAATCTTCAGCACGCCATCATCTCCCGTTTCCTGGACGTGGCATCCGCCGGCCTCACGACGACCGCGTTTTCCCCGACTTTAAGGACGTGCACTGCACATCCTCCGTTTTGGGGGGAATATCTGCATGAGATCTTCTGCCATAGCAGCACGCTCAGATTTCCAATATTGCTTACACATTTATTATCACACTCGCTGGATCTAACACTAGCGTCCCTCCATCATCCTCATTTCAGATGATAGACGTCTTAATCACTCAATCAGCATCTATGACTCATCCTGGCGCACTAACTGCTAATTAAGCTAGACTATATCACGGGTCACGTCTCAGTATTTAACCAAGTGTATGTCTTTTTCTGCGTGCATCCTGCACTTCATTCATATTCTCGGGTTCATGCTCACTTAGCTCGTGGTAATCCAGGTTATGATATTCATGCATCACTGTACTCCAGCTAACAGCTCTCGTGCATTACTCGCCGACATCTCCCTCTTCGCCCGGGCATCGGCTCGCGCTGCCAATCCAAGATCTCTTCAGTTTACCCTGCGAGTGCAGGTTGCGGCCAGTGGGTCTGCGTTAGGTTTAACCCCGCAACACCCGGCACTGATTCGGCAGTCGACCGCAGGGTCTGCATCCCACAACGTATTAGTACTTAAGCCCGGCAGTGATTCCGGCATTCTCATCATGTTCCCGTGTTAATCTCTCATTTCATCCATAGATCTCCGCAGTCAGCCCGTAAAGTAAGAAATGCTTCACATCTCAGTGCTTCATACTTCACTTCTTTTGGGGGTTCATCATCCCCCCCTGAATGATCATCCTGCAAACCGGAGCCTAATCGCCAAACATCATTCCATTCACTTGTTGTAATCCGTCAATCACTATTCCTTCATTCCCTGTAATAAACATGTATTTCATACATCACGTCTCTCCTGATTGAAATATAGTTGCACAGCATTCCACTATACGCAATCTCTATAAAGATGGTATATTTAAATCATTCACTGAATTAGCCCAAGAGTACAATTTGCAACAGAAGGGGGATTTCTGGAAACACTTGCTGATTAGACACTGCTTGGTGGAAAAGTATTAGCCGAATGAAACAGACAACCCATTAGTTGACTATCGTCAAAACCCACTTAACCATAAGGCATCAGTATTCTATAGTAAATCAATGTATTTAATGTGATCATTTGAGGATAATCTGGCAGAAAGACCTTGACTGTCAGATTGGCGAAGATACTTGGAAACAGATTCTGACTGATAACGGTAAATATATTAAAGAAACTAGAGTTTAATTCACTCAGTATAAAACTCTACACCGGTACTACTGGACACCATCTAGGCTTTTCAGAATAGGACTAATAAATACCAACACATGCTGGAAATGCAAGAAAGAGATGGGCACATTTGGGAATGTTCTATGGTCCACCCGTTTTGGCAAAGAGTGTTGAAATTCTTAGAGGCATGGGTAGGAATATCCTTGCCATTATCCCTACGTTTATGCCTATTGGGCGACAAAACAGAAATTCCAAAACTGACAAAAAGTGCTCATTCAGTTTTAATGGATAGGATAACCTCAGCTGCCAGAATTATATTGAGACACTGCAAATCACCCACAATACCAACATGTCACGAATGGAAGGCTCGGATGAGTGAAACAGCATCATATGAAGAATGAGGGGTAGAGGACCTGTGGTTCTAGGGAGTTGGGATTACTTTGTGGATTACCTGACCTCTAACTAGTAGCCTGACTCTCACAAAAGGGCCTTTGTACAATTATTCTAATCAAGCATAATTTGTTATTATTATTTTATTTTATGATCGCTGTAGTGTCTGATTGGTAATCTTACACCTTTGTATTTTTCTTAGGGCCGGGACTTTAACGCGTTAATTAAGATTAATTAATTACACAAAAATGCATTTTAATCGCACTTATTTTTGCACCGCGGAACGTTTCTCACTGGATGAGTTTCAGGCGTACCGATTATACTGGAGCACCAACTAACGTTCATGACTTCAGACAACAACAAACCACAGTGAACAATTCAAACATGAACGAAGAAGCTGATGAGACCGCTTTGGCTGCCCCCGTGGATGGGAAATGTTGTTTTAAAAAACGAACAGATGGAAGCGTCGATAAGAGCACGGTGGTGTGCAAATTATGCAAAAAGGAATTCGCATATCACCGCAGCACATCAAGCCTCAAGTATCACCTCAATGCTAAACATATAGCAGCTAGCGTGGAAGCTAGTGTGGACGTTAGCCCGACTCCGAGTACAAGGAGGACCCACACCCAACCCACTCTCAACCAAATGACTGGTTTCAGGGCCAGGATAACTAAGTCCAGGTCTGAACAAATAACCAACTCCCTGGCTCACTGGATTGCACTCGACTGTAGACCACTTGGAGTGGTAGAAGATAAGGGGCTGCAAAAAACTGTTGGTAAATCAACAAAGTCTGTTATGGCCTCTGAAGCAACAGAGAGATGTTTTCTAATAGTCAGGGTTTTGCAATGTTCTGAATGTACTTGAAAGTATTGTGTTTTACTTAAAAACAAAGTGTTATAGTTTACAGAAGGTCTACCTACCTATAGGCTACCTGAATCTCTGAAATGTACTATATTCCTAAATATGCTATTGCTACACTTTATGGCAAAAATTGCACTTTTCTGTTGGTCTTGGTTAAGTACCACCTTGAAAAAAAATAAACAATGTTTTGTTGCTTAAGCTTATGTATTCAGTCATTATTCAATGGTATACTAAAATTCATGTGAAAAAAATTGCTTCTCACTGTTCTCAGGTCAAATATTTATATGCGATTAAAAATGCGATTAATTTCGATTAATTAATTACAAAGCCTCTAATAAATTAGATTAATTTTTTTAATCGAGTCCCGGCCCTAATTTTTCTGTTTTCTTTTTAACCAGGAACACTTAACTAACATGTTTTGTAGCCTGACCTTCCTCTTTCTGCATGCTGTACCATGTGAGCTTTGTACCATGTATGTTCATAAATAAAAACTTTAATAACAAAAAAAAAGGAATGGGGACATGCAGTCCTAATCTGTAGCAGGGCGCCCCTCAGTCACATTTACATGTACAAGTGTGATAATACGTTTTACTTAATAAAGACCCAGTACCTTCTATGCCCAGCCGGATCTTCTTCAGTCCTCGGTCCTTCAGCACGGACTTGGCCACGTCTCTGTTCTCGATGTACTTGAAGAAGCGGTACAGCTTGGTGCTGTAGATGACTGTGAAGAAAAAGAGACATTCAGTACATGAACGCTCCACGTAAGGTTTGTATTGTTGTTATGAAACCGCACATAAATGTCAATACTTTCATAGTCTTTAAATATCGTCCATTTTCCCAACCCTGTCTGTAGCTCTCAGACCCATTGGTTACTACTCATCCCTCTAATGGTGCTTTCACACTGCAGGCTTGGTTTGGTTTGGTTTGGCTTGGTTTGGTTTGGCCTTATTAGGCCTGGCTCACTTTAATGCTGCGCTCACATTACAGTTTAGGAGCTGGGGCAGTTACTATAGTAACGCAGTGTAGGCGGAGCCGTGACGTCATCTTCAACGAGCACCCCATAAAAACAACATCAGCTGTTAGCACTCAAGCTCACAGCTCCTCATATCTGTTAAGAAACTAGACAAAAGTACGGACAGACGTGCAATAGATGCCGTGTGTAAATCGAAGAGATAATATATTTTACAGCGTAGGTAGAACGAATGTTTGGAAATGCATGTGTCTGTAATAAGAAGATGCATCACGCATTTTAAAAGGTTCTTCGCCTCCCGTCTGTCTGCAGACTTGTCAAAGCATTAATTCATGATTTGTACTAAC
This sequence comes from Gobionotothen gibberifrons, assembly GCA_943591055.1. Taxonomy (NCBI): domain Eukaryota; kingdom Metazoa; phylum Chordata; class Actinopteri; order Perciformes; family Nototheniidae; genus Gobionotothen; species Gobionotothen gibberifrons. The sequence continues at coordinate 476,985 of CALSBZ010041173.1, forward strand.
CGGTATCAGTATGTTGTTACTTCGGCATCATTTTGAAACGTGTATTACAATTAAATCACGGTCAAATATGTTTAGCATATTCCGCCCGGTTGTTGGCCCCGCTTGTTGGCCTCGATAGAACCACAAATTTGTCGGGCCAGAAAAAAGACGAAAAAGTATCCCCGGGGCGGAACTAGGCCTTGTGTGAGCGCAACCAAAAACAGGCCCCGCACGGTTCGGCACGCTTAAAGCGAGCTCCGCGCTGCAGTGTGAATGCGCCATAATTCACTTTCAGGTCTGGGCTGACCTTTGAATACAACCCCCTAGACTGTGTTGGTGTTTGTTTCATCAGCACAAGTCACAAAGGCTTTAGGTGTTTTAAGGTTTTCTTTTTCATTCTACTGACCTCTTCTGTTGTGTTCAGGTTGAAGGACCTCATGTTGTTAAAGGAAGTTGTATTTTTGTCCTTTGAAGTCTGCTAAACTTTTCTGCATCCTCGTGCAGTGACATGTCAATTATTTTAATATTCTTTCAACATATGTTCTGTTTTACTGAAAATGTCCCAGTTATCTTTATTTTCTGGTAACATGTCTGACAGTGGAAATAGGCAGTTTAATGAAAGTTGTTGCAGCCTTCTCCTAGTGGGTGGAAGGGAACCATCTTGAGTCTGAAATCCTTGGACAGCCTCTGAGAGGTTAAATAGCCGCTGAAGCTGGATACTTTAGAAAGCATTGAGTTTCCTCAGAATAAATATTTCAGAATGGAATTATTTTTAGCTGACTGAATAAATCCCTTACATGTATATCATCTTGGTCTGGGCCTCATTCTTGTCAAAAGTAACAAAACAATCCAAAACGTTTTTGTACAGGGCCCACTTTATCAATTGTAATCATTTGTATTTATTATCAGACTTAAAATATGATTTAACTGTGTACAATTTAGAATTCTGGTAAGCTTTATTCACACATTTCATTGTAAAGGCTGATTTAATTATTGTTGGATTGTTTTGACGAGAAACACCAACGCACAAGTCATTTTGATCTGCAAAAAGGAATCATTAAGATTTCAAAACTTCTGCCGCATTTGCTGTGGATACAGTCCCATCACTCCTCTTTCTAGTATACATGTTCTTGTTGTCATCTGTAGAGTGATCTGTAGAGTGATCTGTAGAGTGATCTGTAAAGTGATCTGTA
>CALSBZ010041177.1:5409-18576 GCA_943591055.1 Gobionotothen gibberifrons
CACACACACACACACACACACACACACACACACACACACACACACACCTACCTGCTACCACACTTCATTCTACAATGTTACACTTACATATTTAATTTTATAAATAATGTTGCTACTTACCACCGGAAATGTTAAACACTATGTGCATTCCTTTTATCTAATAGTGTTCGATGTTATTTCTATTTTTCATTTATCTATACTTTACTGTAACAATGTTGATTTCCCCTCTGTGGGATAAATACAGGAACTTTGATTCTGGTTCTGAAAATGTGTGAAAGTTTGAATTCAGGGTGAATAGATACACATGTATAACACTGAGAGACTGTTGTATAGGTTCATGTTTATGAAAGTCGAAGTTTTAGAAGTATGAAAACAGCCTCCACAAAGACAATGAACTTTGGAATTAATTCCTCCAACAGTGACCACTTATCCCCAACGTAAACAAAGAAAACAAAGCAGATGGATCATCCAGTGACAGCTGATGGTTGAATGAGAGCTGTGCTTATTGTTGCGTCGCTCCCTGTAGAACAGCAGGCAGATAACAGAGACAAAACAACACACACCGAGCGCCCAGCGTCGTGTTGTGATTGGATGATAATTCCCATTGGCTGTTCTCCATCTTGCTGATGTGACTCTCTGTGAGGCCGCCGTACACATTATGTTGCATTTCACATCACTGAATTGCATTATGTTGAATAAAAGTGCTGCACAGAGAGAATGTTCCCACACGTCTGATCACGAGGCTGCTTTCTAATGTGCAGCACTCTAAGATCAATAAATCATAAGCACATTACTTTCTAGACATTAGTGCAATTATCATAAAAAAGTGAGACCATTATGGAGACTGGCAGACTCCATTTAAAAAGAGTCTGCTTCGCACAGTGAGGGCCATAGAGTGGAGAAGTGTGGCAAGGCTTTTGTGTAGAGACAGAATTAAGCTGTCAGAGGACAAGGAGTTCAAATGTATGTAGGGACAGCATTCAAGATGGGTCCATATTGCGCTCGGAGATTCATGGTCACTATGAGGATGAATCTTTCTGACTTTGACAATTTGTGCATTAGCTGGTCAAAAACACACTGGTGAAAATCTAAACGGAGCCTACATTTCTACTTGATGAATTGGCATAATATTTGATACCTGGATTCATGGTTCCAAGGCAGTGTCTCCAAATTCCTCTGATGAGCCCTTGAATCTTCCTCTAACACCACCATTAGAAATGACATAACTACACGAAGGAACTTTAGACGGCAACATTGACAACAAACTGACAGAGAACACTGGTAAAAACAGACACACACAAAACTAATCGCATCAACAATTGATAACAATTATTTTAACATTTGGAAAGAATCAGGGCAGGGAAACAATTACAAAAAGGCGAAAAAGTCATAATTTATACTTTATTTTACAACTTCAATTGCCTCTGTTGTCCATATAACCCACCAGAGGTGTGGACTCGAGTCACATGACATGGACTCGAGTCAGACTCGAGTCACCAATTTGATGACTTTGGACTAGACTTGACAAAATATGATGATATTGCTGCTGGCCACACCCCTTTGTGGACGTGTCTCTGTTTCCCTGCGGTTAAGTTATTGGGTTAGGAAATGACATGGGATCAGATTTTTTGACAATTCAACAGCAACCACTGTCTTTCCTCCCTTTGCAGGAGGAAAACCCATCTTTTCAGCTTCACTTCCAGCGGTCGGGTTTTCTATCTCTGTAGGGAATAAAGCCCTGTAACTCTGCAGACACTTCTAATGATTTGTTTGGAATTGTATGCACCTATACTTTTAGATGACACCTCACCCTCCCTGTAGAGTTTAAATGCACTCATTGTAAGTCACTTTGGACAAAACTGTCTGCCAAATAAATGTACTGCACAGTGTAATGAGCAGCCCTTAAAATAGAGTTGTTTTGTCGCGTATTGTCAACAGTAGTCAAGTTTCTTAGCGGTAATTAAGGCAAGCTGTCACAATTCTGGATACACTGTAAAAACAGACTACAAAACACTCCATTAACTTAGTTTTTCTAACGTTTTCTTGTAAATTATCATCAGTATGCGAAATCTGAAAACGTGTCTATTTGGTGGGTGTTTGTGCAGCTGCCCTTTTGGTGGAAACAATTTGTGCCGTTTGACAACTAATTTGTTATTCATGTTCCAAAAATACGACACAATAAATAATAGAAAAGGAGATAAGGTCAAACAGGTGCAAATAATACGTCATTAACCCTCTTACACATTCACAGAGTGCCTATTAAACAGATTAATACACACAACATCAGCAACACAGGTGTAACTGTGGCATTTATCCTCTTTATGCTGTTCAGCAGTCGCTCTTATTTCCATTTATCATTCAAACAAATGGAGTTATGAAAGTACACCGGATTTGAAAAGCATGACGGATGAATGAACCACCTGTGTGTGTGTGTGTGTGTGTGTGTGTGTGTGTGTCTCACCACCTGTGTATGTGTGTGTGTACGCAGATGTCTGTGTGCATTGTGTTTCACAAGTCTGTTTATGGGACAGTGTGATTTGTCATTGGAATAAATACGGAGCGATTTGCATATTAAAGGTGAGGTGTCATGGCCATTTCCACTGATCATAATTCCATTGTTGAGGTATACTAAAATAGAAAAATACTGTGCAATTTTCCAAACTCACATTGGTTTCGCATACAGCATCTCTGTAAAGTGTGTGTATTCACTTTCTCCACTAAACGGCTCGCTGCAGCTCTCCCCCCCCCCCTCGCTGTGAGCCCAGTGTGCTCCGATTGGTCAGCTCGGCCCCTCTGTTCTGATTAGTCAACCACCAGAGAGGCTCGCTCCGAAAGGTGGCTTCAGTTAGCTGCTAGCTAGCTGAAAACACCAACGGTAGCACACACCATCATATGCCAATATATACACCTTACACACCCTATAACATGTACAGATTCGAGTATAGACATTTGAGGCGTAGAACGGAAGAAGAGTACGTTATTTTTACCTGTAATAAACTACTTTGTTTGATGAAAAATCAAATCATGGTTTGCTATATATGAATGATATGTTATAGGAGCAAATACTTCAGGGAAGAAAGGCTACTAAGTATTTTCTATCAAACTTTATTTTAGAAATGTACAAAATGAACATAAATATACATATATACACGGTATATCATCCATTCCTCCCCTTATAGGCGTTGTCCCCTTGTCGCCGTCTTGCAAGCTACAGCCGGCTGAGGCATCGGAGTGGTCATCCCGTCTCAATCATGTATTGTCCGCCAGATACGCCAGGAGTTTCCTGATCTGGCTGGATGAAATCAAATGCAAATCAGAAAATATTATATAATAGAAACGTAGTTGTTTTAGATTCGTTAGTAGTAGTTGTGGTAGGAGTGTGTATCTCAACACCGTTAGATATTGCCAGCTAATATGCTAACCTAGCTTCCTTGTTTACCTTGGTAGCATATGAACGTTAGCTCGGAGAAAAGGCAACTAATGTAGTGTAATAAAACCACTATGAACAAAAGCTAGTGGTTCATATTAGGCTAGCAATAACGTGTTAATTGCAATCTTATACAGCGGACTACGTTCGGTCATTCCTTGTAGCTGGCATGAAAACGTTGGGTTACGTATTGTAACCCTTGTTATATTAACACAGGCGGAGCCCTCTACTGGACTCTATGGGTACTACCTTACCCTGCGAGCATTCTCCCACTGAGACTTCTATAGACGTGGCCGGCCTTGGGCGGGCCTACCTGAATGCGTGCGCATCACACCGTATAAAAGGAGGCCTCGCCTCCTGACTGTCATCCTACACCTCTCTTCAGCGAGCGGAATAGGACAGACAGTGCCCTGAGTAGAGGGCTCCGCCTGTGTTAATATAACAAGGGTTACAATACGTAACCCAACGTTATATCTCTCACAGGCTCCGCCCTCTACTGGACTCTATGGGTACAGTGGGTGGAGCCCCGATAAATGTACGCACTGTCGTCCAAAACCAACATTCCACCCTACTGTCCCTGACCGGCCTTCCTGGTCAGCAGCTGCTGCCCCACATTCTCCTTTAACCCGGTCGTGACCGTGGAGAAGTCTGGGCTGCGGCTGACAGAGCACACCCTGCCGCGCTTACCTCGCAGAAGGTGTGCCCAAAAAACAGTGATGGGGCCCCCCCCCCCCGCCCTTAGGCGGATGGGGAGAACCCCCAGCCCTGTATGAGCTCACTGTGCACCCATCTCCCCGAGTCCCTCAGGATCACAGGGAGAGTGCCAGTGCCCATGCCCCACACTCAGACACTGACCCCGTGCAGAGTGTGTGTGGACTAAAATGTGGAGGGCTACCCCCCTCCTGCCTCCCGGCAGGAGGAGAGCAGCCCTCCAGCCCTGTAAGGGCCCAGCGCGCCCCTCGCCCATCCCGGGACCCTCAGAGGGCCCGAGAACAGCGAAGGCGCATTACGTCCGGGGAAGGGGTCAGATGCCAACTGACCCACAGCGAGACGCCGCTGTGCATATATCCTCCACACTCACACCGTTGAACAAAGCTGTCGACGCAGCCACAGCCCGTGTGGAGTGCGCACGAACCCCCGTGGGGCAGGCTCTCCCTGCCTGTCCGTAGGCATATGCAATGCACTCGCAGAGCCAGCCTGCCAGGCGTTTCTTGGACAGAGCTTTCCCGGTCACCCCGCCCCCGAAACACACGAACAGTTGTTCGGTGTGTCTCAGGGCAGCCGTGCGCTCCACATAACATGCTAGCGCACGCACCGGGCAGAGGAGGTGCAATTTAGCTTCCCTGTCCCCACCATGGGGGGGAAGACTAAAACCCCCTACTGAATAGCCCTTGACCTGAACGCACTCCTTAGGCTCTTAGGCACGAAGGAGGGGTTCGGTCTGAGTATCGCGCCGCTCCGGTCACCCCGAATTAGTAAGCAACTCGGGTGCACTGACAGAGCAGTTAACTCGGACACCCTTTTGGCTGACGTTAAGGCAAGAAGCAAAGCTGTTTTCCACGACAATGCTTTCAGAGAGGAGAGCTCCAGAGGCTCAAACGGCCCCGAGGCCAGAGCCTTGAGCACTAGGGGCAGGTCCCACTGCGGGGCGGAGGCGCGCACTACTGGGCGCAGCCTCCTGACCCCCTGTAAAAACCGCGACATCAGTGGCTGACTAAAGGCTGACCTGCCGCCAAATCCCTCATGGCAGGACGAAATGGCTTCTGCATACACCTTCACTGTTGAATGAGCAAGCCCTCTGTCCACCAGTAACTGTAAGAAGGATAAAATAGAGCCTAGCTCACAAGATAGGGGCTCTATTCTCCGCTCCTCACACCCTCGCTGGAACCCTAGCCACTTTGGCCTGTAATAGGCGGTGGTGGATCCAGCTCTAGCTGCCTGGATAGACTGAATAACACTTTCAGACAATCCACCCTGTCTCAACCTGTCCCTCTCAGGAGCCAAGCCTGGAGAGGTTGGCCAAGAGTGGGTAACGCCCCGATTGCACCTGCCGCTTGGGACACCGCCCCCCAGAACTGGGGGACCGCCCAGGGCTGGCCCACCTTCATCTGTATCATCTCTGAGTACCACGGCGCCCCGACGCGGTCCGGAGCCACTAGGATGACTGACAGACGTTCTCGCCTCACCCTCCCCAGGAGGGGGAGAATGAGACGCAGCGGTGGAAAGGCGTAGAGCAGCTTCTTTGGCCATGGCTCGTGTGCAAACGCGTCCACCCCTAAAGGCGGGTCGTCGCTCAGGGCCATGGAGAACCACAGGGCACAGTGGCTGTTTCGCCGGCTGGCGAACAGGTCCACCTCCGCTCTCCCGAACTGGGCCCAGATCTGCTTCACCACCTCCGGGTGAAGTACCCACTCGCCTGGCAGGGGGCCGCCCCTCGACATGAGGTCGGCCCCTCCGTTCTCCAGTCCCGGGATATGGAGGGCTTTCAGAGATAAAACCACCTCTGACGCCCACAACCACAGCTCCTCCGCTGTGTTCAGCAAGGCAGCAGATCGAACTCCGCCCTGCTTGTTGATATAAGCCACTGTGGTACTGTTGTCGCTCCTGACCATTACATGTCTCCCCTGAATCAGGGGCCTGAAATGCCGGAGGACTAACACTACCGCCCGTAGCTCTAGGAGGTTGCTGTGTCGAGACTCTGTTAGAGCCCAGCGCCCACCTATAGCCCTCTTCAGGCAGGTCCCTCCCCATCCTGTTCCGGACGCGTCCGTGAACACTGTGATGTAGGAGGTCACCCGTCCCAGTGGAGACCCCCTCCGGAGGTGGTCCGGGGACCACCAAAACCGGAGGTTGCCCTCCACTGAGGGGGGGATGGTTACCAGCCGCCGCTTGTGCCTCTTGGGATCCAAGCGTAGGCTGGAAAACCACCTCTGCAGGCGGCGCATATGTAGTAACCCTAACGGGACCACCATGTGAGCAGCCGCCATGAGACCCAGTGTCTGCATGACAGTAAAAGCTGTCACTGTCGCCCCCTGTCGCAGCCTGCGCACCCCCTGAAGAAGGGACGCACGTCTGCTCTCTGACAGGGTGGCGCGCAACGCACCTGCATCGAGCACCACACCCAAATACAGCGCCTGTTGGTGAGGTATGGGGGTGCTCTTTTTCCAATTGATCGCGAAGCCCAACTTGGTCAGGTGTGTGATCAATTGTGCTGTGCAAAACATTGCCTGTTCCCGTGACCCAGCCATGACTATGAGGTCGTCTATGTAAAAGAAAACCCTCATGCCGTGTGCGCGCAGCGGTTGAAGCGCTGTGGCCACACATTTGCTGAATGTGCGTGGGGATAGGGAATAGCCGAACGGCAGCCTGTTGTATTCGTAGGCTATCCCCTGGAAGGCAAAGCGCAGATACTTTCTGTGTTCCTGAACAATTTCCACATGAAAATATGCGTCTTTCAGGTCGATGGTGGTGAACTAATCGCCCGGTTGCACAAGCCCCAGTAACTGTTTTATAGTTAACATGCGGAATTTCCTGTGGGAAATATAGAGATTCAGTCCGCGGAGATCTAGAATGGGTCTGAATTCCCCTGTTTTCTTGAGAACCAGGAAATACATGGAATAAAGACCCTCTTCCCTGCGCTGAGGGTGCACAACAGACACAGCCTATTACCGCACCGACAATCACTCCAAGCTCCCTTATTACTTATCCTAGCTCTGCACATCCAGCACATCGTTTATGATCATAAAGACACAGAATCTAACGGTGCCAGCCTCAACACTGAAAGATACAAACTACAAACACAACAGGGGAAGCAAACACAGACATCACAACACGTACCTTCACGGAGAATTTCTACCGGAGATGTCTCACCGTAGCTGTCAATCTGATCATTAGACTGTTCAATGGCATTCAAACGAGAAAAAACGCTGCTGCAACGGTTAATCCATAGGTTGAGAAAGTATGGGCAATCTCATTTTTTTCATTTATAGTCCATAATTCCATATTGATGGCAAAACCGGAGACCAAAAGTTAGCTGCTAATGGTAGCCACCTGCTGCTGCTATTTCCCATGTATTGACTCACGCGGCAGTCTAACAAACAGACATGACCAAATAAGGACTATGTGGGACTTCCCCTCGATTCTATTGGCTCTGACGGTCAGAAAGAGATGTCACATGTCAAAATCGAGCAAGGTGGGCAAGATATAGGTCAAATCCACCCAAATGACCCCAAAAGAGTTTTTTTTTTTCAAAATGTCTCTATAAAGGTCAAATATCACTTGTTTTGCATCAATCTTGATACAGGGTACTTATTATATATTGTACTTTGGATTCCTAAAGCTTTTAGTCTACCCATCATCCAAGGTTAGTTTTCACTATAAGTACAAAATATTTTATAATATTTTTCTATAATTACAGTTTTTTACCATGTTCAATCTGAATTTTCTTTAAAATAAAAAACATCTATATTGATTCTGACTTTTCTACATCCAACTCACAGGTTTATCATTAGTTTGAGAAAAGATGATTAATTTAACCCTTTTAGAAGGGAAGATATGGTCATTTGTTCTGGGAATGTCATTTTCGAGCCTGAAACATGAAAAACAGGCTCGGGGCTTAACAGGTTAAGTGATTTGTCAGAGAAGTGTGGATGGGTGATAAAGCAAGTATTAGAATCCTGTTGGCTCTCATATTCATCGGGATTTGTCATTGTTTCCTCTTCTCCTCCTCCTCCATTGTAATGTGTTCCCTCTCTTCTGCAGGCTGTTCTTTTGATGACCCAGATTTTCTTTTTTCTCCCTGCTTTATCTCTCTCAAAACTTTATTTCCTATCACAGGATGTCCCTCCTCCTCTGAAAGCAATTCGATTTGTTCTCCCATTATGTGTCTGTGCTGTAAATAAGTCATTGGCAATTCTTCTACTTCTGTACGGTCGGCCTGGTTTGAGCAGCCCCTGTTTGTGCTGCTGAAGGACAGCCAGCTGTAAGCAGAGAGCTGGCCGTAGTGAAGGATGTAGGAAGTGTGGGTGGATGACTCACAAGTTCATACGCACTTTTCATGTCTGGCGATAAATTGAGTTAATCCGACCCTGTGTCTAGACCACAAACGTCACGTCAGCATCACATGATGACACAGAAGAGATTGATTATGGGAAGCAAACCCAGACATCACACAACGTAGCTTTACAGGACCAAAACGGAAAATAAGTCTTACCGTTGCTGTTTTCTGAGCAAAAGTTGTGTTCAATGGCATTAAAACGCATACAACGCTGCTGAAGGTTAATCCAATGTCTCTGTGTCACTTTGAAATGATTACTGATAATCCATCATTCCATTTTTGTCAAACACATTCCAGATTTACGACCTATTCCAACACTACTACTAATAAAGTATGTGTGTTTAATTAAGGTTCAGGTCGTGGTAACTTCAGTAAGACACAATCATCAGAGCCATTGCAAAAGGTTTCTTAGATTATAAGGAAAGCGTACTTATTGTTGGACACGTGGGAGTAAAAAACTAGTTTGAGATGCTTTTTGTACTACTCCAGAGGTTGGAGTTATCAGATAAACTGCAGTGGCACTGGTCCAGAGTCCTTTCCAAGAGAGTTTAACTGAACCCATTTATCCGTATCATAGGGCGTTCAGGCAGAAGCTGAGCTTCTCTGGGTCCATCACCATCAGTCCACCCTGCAGATAAAGTCTGTCTACTCCAAACTTAAGCAGATAATGTTGCCACTACAGAGAGTTCTGGGAAGACGAGTCACCCACACACACATACACAAACACACACAGCAGAGACAATCAGATGTCCTTGAGGAATTCTGGATCCTGGCTGCTGTGGAGCAGCCAACCAAAATGTCCGGTGGCACTGGGCAGATTATCACTCACATATTGAGTGGTGGTACTTCTAATTTTGGTGCTAGAAGACAGACATGTGTAAGCCAGCAAGGCCCACTCATCCTCAAGCAGTCAAACGTGTCGCATCTTTTAACACACACTTTGGACAATATACACTTTGAAAGCATTTGTGTAGATATTCTCTCACACACAAAGACCCAATGGAGGCAGATGAAAGCAGGCACTCGGGCTTTCAAAGCTCTTATCTTTGGAATGTTTGTGGAAAGCTAGCCTGAGGAGTGGCTATTTTCTCAGTGGGAATTTAACTCTGTGTATGTGCTGGTGATGCTAGCTACAGCTGGCCAGTAATACACATTGCAGAACCAAAGCCTGAGGTACATGTGTCTGGCTCAGGCGTCCGCTTTCTGTCTCTGCCTTTCTTTTCTTCTTCTTATGTTCTAGTGTTTTCTTTGTCACCAAAGCAAAGTTGGTATTGTTTTCAAGTCTTTGTTTGTGTTTTCATTAAAAATGTGGTCCTTCAGGCACCTGTGGACAGACTGTAAATGGACGTCGGGGTTGGTACATATGCAAAAGGTTTTCTTCTTCTTGTGCAACTTACAATACATTGTTTTTAATACATTTGTCCTCATTGTACCGATGTTTGAATAGAAAATGGCAGCTAAATTGCTTCTGTATTGAAATGCATTCATTCAGTGCGAAATTGATTTGATTACATTTGTATTGTATACACTTTTCTATAATTGCCCTAAAGGGTAATACAAAAAAATACATAATGGTCCTTTTACCCCAATACAGTGGTTACCAACGTTTTTTTTGTAGCCCCATACTCCTATCAAACAGGATAAGGTAGCCTTTCATTGTCCCCCTGCTAGTATTACATTAAAGAGTAGTAGCTATAGTAGCAGCTAATATGACATTTCCGTTATTGACATAAAAATGGAATGATGGATTATCAGTAATCATTTCAAAGTGACACAGACACATTGGATTCAACTTCAGCAGCGTTTTTATCGTTGTAATGCCATTGAACACAACTTTTGATCATTGGCTTTAGCAGCCACTGCGCCTCACTCACCTCTCCCTCGGTTGTAACCATGGAGAAGTCTGGGCTGCGGCTGATAGAGCACACCCTGACGCACTTGCCTCGCGAAAAACAGTGCTGAGGGCTCCCCTGCGTCCGCCTATAGGCAGACAGGGAAAACCCGCAGCCCTGTATGGGTTCACTATGCACTCTCTCTCCTGAGTCCCTAAAGAGCACGGGGAGAACGCAAGTGCCCCCTATGTCCCCACACTCAAACACTGACCCCGTGCAGAGTGTGTAGGGACTATAGTATGGAGAGCCCTCCAGCCCTGAAAAGGGCCCAGAGCACCCCACGACCCTCCAGGGGTCCGGAGAAATGTAAGGGCATTTACGCCCGGGGAGAGGGTCAGATGCCCACTGACCAACAGCCCCCCCCTCCTCACCAGTCCTGTGTTGCCCCAGCAAGCACAGACGTTGAGAAAGAGCCAGACAGGAGATACAACTTTATGAAGGGGCCTGGCGTTGACCAAGACACCGCCGTGCATGTATCCTCCACACTCACACACGTTGAATAAGGCTGTTGATGCAGCCATAGCTCGTGTGGAGTGCGCACTGACGTTAAGGCAAGTAACAACGCTGTCTCCCACTACAGTGCTTTTTGTGATGTCCTGAAGGAGCTCTCTCTTAATAAAGCGTCTTAGTAGACTCTGTCAACAGATAAACAAAAAAGTCCCCTGAATCCACATTTGTCATACAGTGACTAGTGTTTCTCTTACGTTAACCTGTTAAGCCCCAAGGTCCCCGCCGGCATTTTTACCAAAACAAAACACAAGTCTCATAAGAAGCATCTAAATGTCCCCTTAGCGAAAAATGCTAACGGACATTGGCACAGAACTCAATATAAAAGTACCCTTATTACTTATCGTAGCTGCACATACAAGATATCCGATTAAATCTGAGGTTCCACAGATTATTTAGGTATATAGTATCATCACGGAGTGATCCGAACTCGCGACAGGGGAAGCAAACACAGACATCATAACACGTACCTTTACGGAGCTTCTAGGGAGATCGTCTCACCGTAGCTGTCAATCTGATCAAAAGACGTGTTCAATGGCATTAAAACGAGAAAAAACGTGGCTGAATCGGTTAATCCATAGGTTTTTAACGTCTCTGTATAAAAAAAATATTTCATTTATAATCCATAATTCCATTTTTATGTACAAATCGGAGAGCAAAAGTTAGCTGCTAATGGTAGCCACCAGAGTGGCTGCTGCTCCCTGTCTTGGCTATGCGTCAGTCTAACACACACACATGACCAAATAAGGACTATGTGGGAGTACCCCTCGATTCCATTGGCTCTGACTGTCAGAAAGAGATGTCACATGTCAAAATCAAGCAAGGGGGGCCAGAGATAGGTCAAATCCACCCAAATGACCCCAAAAGAGGTTTTTTTGTGTTGCTATATCTGTCTAAAAAGGTAAAATATCACTTGTTTTGCATCAATCTTGATACAGGGTACTTATTATATGTTGTACTTTGGATTCCTAAAGCTTTTAGTCTACTAACCCATCATCCAAGGTTAGTTTTCACTTAGGGGTGGGCGATATTGAAAAATATAATATCATGATATTTTTCAAGCAGTATCACGATAGACGATATTTATCACGATATTTTTTCATGTCAGTTATTATGGTTATTTTTCAAGTTACTTAACAGTACAACCACCTACAAGGTAACACAAACTAAAATAAAAAGGAGTAACAGACCAAAATACCATTTCAAGCTGGTTTTAATTCTGCAATGAATCCCTGAATGAACAATTCAACAGGAATTTTGATATGGCTTCCTCAGTGTTCAAGTAGGTAGGCCTACACCCTACACAACAAACGTTAACACTGGTTTCTTCAACAAGTAAAGTGCACTCTCTTGCTAAATAAAATAAAATATTCAAGGCATAGTTTCTCAGTATAAAAATGCACTTTCTGTTTTAGGTAGCACGAGCAGTGATGTAACATCAATAAACATGAAAAGGAGAGTAAAACATAACTAAGTAAAACATAAAACATCAATGAGGAAAAGTCAGTGCCAAACAATTCAAATGCAAACTTTAGACTTGAAGTGCAATGAAAGACTTTAACATAACTGAACATCTGTTTCAAAAGGGAAAAACAATATAAATACCTTATTGATCAAATAAAATATAAGCCAACAGAATCAACCAAGACAATAAATGAAGTGCAATACTGTCTGAATCCTGACTAGACAGCTTGGTTTTTACTAACCGTTATCAGTGTGTAGTTACTTCGGCATCATTTTGAAATGTGTATTACAATTAAATCACGGTCAAATAGGTTAATTTTGTCGTAGTTGGTTTCCACCACAGTATTCAAGCGCTTCGAGATTTGTCTTGGCAGATGAGAAGCGCTATATAAATTGAATTTATTATTATTATTATTATTATTATTTACATGGATATAAGCCCCACCCCCTCTCCAGCGCGTCCTGTTTGAGTGACAGGAGTAAACAAAACACACCATTTTCTTTAACATAAAAAAACATCTATATTGATTCTGACACTTCTACATCCAATTCACGGGTTTATCATTACTTTGAGAGAAAAGATTATTAATTTAACCCTTTTAGAAGGGAAGATATGGTCATTTGTTCTGGGAATGTCATTTTCAAGCCTGAAACATGAAAAACAGGCTCGGGGCTTAACAGGTTAATATTACAGTGGTGCGCCGCTGTAATATTTTTAGCACCGTTGCAAAAAAGAATCCCTCTTCTCATTCTACAAAGGACATCTACATAGCTCATTTAAGAAACGTATAAATCATTACCTTGATCAACTCAGCCAAGTC
>CALSBZ010041179.1:0-19405 GCA_943591055.1 Gobionotothen gibberifrons
ATGACAATATTAAGTCCGAAGCAGAGAATGTGTTGTGACTAAGTAAATGCAGGAGTCTACGTGGGAAATGTACGTTATTACAACAGCAGATGGTGCAGATAAAAAAATAACTAAGTTATGAATAGTAAAAGAATACAATAAGTACAAAAAGAAACAAAATAGCACTTTTCATCATAGTTTATTGATCATATTGGTGACTTAATGGGTAGTGGCGGTTCCAGACACATTTTTACTGGGGAGGCATTTATTTATGAGAGGGGCCCAATAACTGCAGATCCGAAAAAAGACAGTGTTCAGGGTTTTAATCATTTTAATTCAGTATAAAGTCATAGCCCACCAAAGAAAACATTAAAATACATGTTTCAGTTTCAGAACTTGTCTCAATAATTTTGTTAAAATGTTATCAAACTACATGATTAAAAACGGAATCATTCTTGTAACTTTGTCTCAATAAAGCACAGTCTTTGATATAAACGCTATCACAAATAGTATAGTTTCTTCTTTCAGAGGGGGGTCCAAGTTGCCCCCCTACCCAGAACCGCCCTGTTAACGGGGTAACACACAGGTCCGGTGTTTTGTACCGTTCCCTTTAGACCTCAGGTGTGAACATGGCGGCAGGGAACCCAGCACTACCTTCGTGTGTGAGTTAACCCGCAGGTCGTGTCTCTGTCTGACCCCGTCGTTATTAATTCAGTGAGTCGTCTTCACCTGGACGTTTTGGCAAAGTCAAAGACAGCTGGTGTAAACAGCATCACATCCGGTCCATGCCTTCAAAATAAAAGCACTTTTTTAACAGGTCTGATAAGTTCAAGTTTAAGTCTTCATTTATTCTTGTTACTATTTTGGGGAAACAGATAGTACAACTTGGTTAGTTGGAGAAATGCAACAGAGGTCAAACAATTGCACTTAAGTGGTGTACAACAGTTTGACTTCGTATAAATTAATTGAATCATAAGAAGTATAGTATTTTTAAAATGCAAAAGTTGGGTCAGTGTCGTAATCATTCAACTCATGTCCTGCTCTTTACAGCACCGATAACATTCTTGTCTATTATGAGAAATCAATTTGGAATGATGACATTAGTTAATTACTGCAAAAGGGACCTAATTTACAAAAAGAATGTACATTCTTTCATATAGAAATAAACATTTTATTTATTTATCCAGAACTAAATTGCCGTCTGAAAAATATAGCATAGGAAAACTTTCATTTAAGACACAAAGTACAATCCTATTAACACAATAGAAAATAACTACATAGTGATTATTGTGAGTAAAACAGATGACCAATGTGAATATGTTGTTCCCAGTAAGTCCCGGTTTCACACCCTTAAATGGGTCTTAACTCTTAACCATCCTTGTTTGCGCTTTTATTTTGAAAACTCAATACCTACTCTTCCGGGATGTGCCTCCTGTTCTCCCGCTGCAGATTATCAGCACCACGGTCAGCTCCTGTCAGCATCAGAGACCAGCTGACTGTTTTAACTTCAGTCAGCTTTATGGAAACTAAGCAAACAGAACTCAGATCCAAGATGGCTGCCGTGCCCTTGATACAGAGCCTGACTGTAATTTAAAACCCTTTCATTGCTGAAACGTACACTCTCTCTCTCTCTGAAAGAACATCCCCCACATCCACGTCCTTCACTTTCACTCTGAGCTCTTTAGGGTTGTAGTTTATTGACGAAAGTATGAACATTTGAGTCATATGATAGGTGTACATGAACCATAGGCATCAATCTGTTAAGGTTTCTGCAAGATATGACCCCTGCTGCAGGATGTTGAGTGAGTTTGAAGGAGGGACTTCGGAAAAAACATTTCTTTTGGACCTGGCTTTGTGAACTGTGTCATTGCTGTGTTGAAACAGAGGAGGAAAGGGTCTTCCCCAAACTGTTGTCAGGTTATTAGAAGAATATTATTGTATAAAGCATCAGTGTATGCTCGAGCATTGGGGTTTCCATTCATTGGAAGTAAGGAACCAAAACAAAAACCTAGTCAGATGTCCACATACTTCGGGGAATTTGGGAAATGTATCACATCATTGGGCAGTCACTGTTGTATACTCAATACTCAATGTTCCTTCGTAGCATTGCCACAAAGTTATAACTTCCAGTTTATACATGTACTACTACATTACATTTCACTTGCAATTGATTTAGAATCTTTTCAGAACAGAAGACTTTATCTGCTCTCCTTAAAAGGCACCAGACTTTATTGCCACTATGTTGCCAAAATTGTTCATTTGTTTTTGGTCTTTTTAAACTAACTAACTGTTGGAGCACCACCCAGTGGCTGGTTGAAGGTTCGACTCTGCTCCGCGCCGATCGTTGATGAGTAGCCTTTGGAAGGAAAGGACTCGAACACCGAGGTCTGAGATAAGCAATGAGCTGATTTTAATTGGTAAAAGCAACAATACAAAATACAGAGTACCCCGGACTCAATTCTGCTACCGTGTGATATACGTTATACGTATCAGGACAGTAAGTCAGAAGACAGTGTCCAGTATTGAAATGAAACAGCTTACATACAAATTCAGTGGGAGGAGTTGTGTCGGTTGCTCCTCCCTTCATATATTCTAATTGGTTGCTCACTCCTGGGCGACCCCTAGGCAGTGAGTCAGCAGTTGTTGACTTCGTCTGGTCCGTCCCCTCTCCTTACCGTGTGTGTGTGAGTGCCTGTGTTCTATAGGGATATTTCACTTCAAACCACTCCCAAATGTTGTGGCAATTTACAGGTATAGTTGATCAATTATTATTTCGCAATCAAGGTAACTGTGGACTAGCAATTCATAAATAGTGTTTTTGTCAATGGTGGCTTTCAAGAGAGAATAGATAAGAGCTTCAGTTCCATGTTGGAAAGGTCTGACAGTCAGCATGGTAAAGAGGTGAGTATATTCAAAGTATAGTGTACATTTAAACATAATACTGATTGATTTTGTAGTCGTCGTTAAAGGAGCCCAGTCTGCTCTGATTGGTTAGCTGGCTGGCACTGTTGTGATTGGTCAACCGCTTAGAGATGTCCCGCCCCCTTAGCCTATCACTTGCAATGTGTTTGAGCATGCAATTTACATGCACAACAACGTATAGAACACACTACAGGAAAGGGAGAACCCCAACAAGCATAATAATTAAAATCTTCAATATGTTTTATAACCCAGTCCACAGCAGTACATTGCGTAGCCTCCTGCTGGTATTACCTAGGTAACACACTGACTATGTCTAGGTAGATACAGCTTTAAAACATCCACATTTTCCTTATATGGTCTCAGGGGTCATTTTTCTTACTTTTAATGTTGGGTTAGGGTTAGGGTGCATATTGCTAATGATACTTTACTTAGGGTTTGCAGTAGTCTTACCTGTGTGTCAGTTGTTGGTGTTTCTTCTTAGTAAAGGATGAGAGTGCTCCGGTGACTCTGCTGAACTCTCTGCTCTATAAACGTCAGCAGATCAGACGGCTCAGGGTGTCCTGCTGTGAGGCAACAGATAACTGTCTGATCAACAACAACTTAACAAGCTGGCAACTGAACCCACTGACTTCCTGTAGTCTGGGCAGTGAACTTGACCTCAAGTGACCTTTGACCTCTGATCCCAGTCACCCAGAATAATCCACAAACCCCACTGGGATGAAGCTAGGGTGGAAGCTGGGGTGGAAGCTGGGGTGGAAGCTGGGGTGGAGCTGGGGTGGTGGTGGGGTGGAGCTGGGGTGGAGCTGGGGTGGAAGCTGGGGTGGAAGCTGGGGTGGAAGTTGGGGTGGAGCTGGGGTGGAAGCTGCACTAATTGCTGCACTAATTGCGGCGCATAAGCGCATAGGTGCGCCGCATTTTCTGCTCAGTTGAGGCTCCCTCCGCAAGATGAGGCCCCACGCAGTCTGCATGATCGGCCTGTAGGGAGGGACGGTCCTGGTTATACATGTTCCCAAGGTAAATACGCAGCAGTAAAAGGAAATGTAGTCATAAAACCACCCAAAATGCATATAATAGCACTTAGAAACACATGTGAACAACATGGTAAAAGCATTTTTCATTGTATGGGACCCCTAAGTCACTTAAAGGATCATGAGGTGAAGCTGCTTAGCTGCCTGCAGGCCTCAGAGGAATGCTGTTGGTACACAGCGCTGCCCAATGTGCTCTCTTCACTGGGTGAATCTGTGAGCTTTATGGCTGTAATGGTTTATAAAACCCAGTGATTTACTCACTTGTTGGACGCATCACATGTTGATCTGAAAACTAAGTGAATATGTCAAATAAATGTGGGACAATATCAACCTTTGAGTTGTACTGGAGAGGAGGAAACGCATATTATTGACAAGAGTGAAGCACATCAAATGTGTCTTAAGTATAGTACAGTCCAGTTTACAAGTTCTAGATAGGTTTCAGATTTGTTTAGGTGGTATTTGAGGAACTCCAAGTGTTATTGAAGGGATTGGAAAGATGTTTGGAGATTTTAGAGGTACTACTCTTGTATGTGTATGTGAGAAATCCTTGGTATATAGCTGTGGCTGGTTGCACAAAACATCTTAGGTTGTATCCTTATATATGACACCTAAGGCTTAATTTCTCCTTATCTGTTCCACGAAAACCCTTAACAGAATTCCTCAGTTAAGGTAAATTGTAAAAGGCATTTACTCTTTAAAATAAATGTTATTGTGGTAACCCTTTACAGTTTATATGGGGACTTTTGTTTGTTAGAAGTTTGCAAAGATCTGTCACAGACAAATGTTGTTTATTTGTTTGTCCGTATTCAATTTTGTTGCTGGAACATCTCGACAGCACTACAATATATAAATCAAAACAGTATTTGATACATTTTAAGCCTTTTTCAAATTTCGGATTTCAATTGTTGTTGTAAACGTTGTTTTGCAAAAGCTAAAATTGAAAGCATATGTGGAAGTTCTTGAAAGGGTTACAGTAATTGTTTAGTGTTTCCGGGGTATTTATGGTGTGTTCACACATATATGGCTTTTAATACTAGTTGAACATTACGTTTTTACATTTGTATGTGTTTTTTATATGTTTTTAGTTATTGTGCTTTTTATCATGTTTTTAATTATTGTTTTATTAGTGTTATTTAATATTGTAGTTATTGCCTGTACAGCACTTTGGTCAACTGAAGGTTGTTTTAAATGTGCTATATAAATAAATAAAGAATGAGATTGAGATATAAATATTGATCTGTCTTTGTTATAAAGTATTTAGTATCTTGAAGTACTTTGAAGTTCATGAGACATTGACTTAAAGACAGAAAAAAGGCAGATTTCACTCTCAAAATAGTGTTTTCACGAAAGGTGATGCAGTTCGGCTGCTGGCCACCAGGTGTCGCCAAACTGTCTCCTGAGTCTCAGTAAAAAAAAGACTCTTTTCAGAAAATCCTCTTCCGTATATGGATTAGGGGGCGCGGTGCAAACAGCGCGGTGCATCATGGGAAACTGCGTTCTTTTTGTGCAGTTGGCTCGCTTGTTAAGTCTATATCAGAATCATAAAAAACTACAAATCCCTAGTGAGTTTGGAGAAACCGTTTCACCGCCTGACTTTACATTACAAGCGCAGAGGTGACCCTTCCGTGCAGTCCAACTCTGAGCCGGGAGAACAGGCACATCACACCGAAGCATCTTCACCTCTTAGCTAAAATGGTAAGAAGCATCATAAGCTGCTTTACTGTATGTTTCTAAAGGTTTATTCATGTGACAGGAGTCCTTTTATCATGTTTAAAGGTGTGCTAAATGATGCATTGAGAGTTGACATTGAGGAAGGGGTTGCAGAATGTAATCTCACTTTCTGCTATTTTCTGGACTTTTTGCATGTTCTGAATGAATGTTTAAAGAACCACGTTTGTTACACGCACTTGCATCACTGACGTTAAAGGTGGTTTCTCAGACTATGCAAGGTTATCTTCTGCAGTCCTGAGTTGTGTTTCCGTTGTTTGAACACTTGCTGGTCTGCTGTACATTCATGCATCTGCCTCCATTTTAGTCAGCAGGCAGTGGCGTGGCGTCACGTCATCGTCGGCCTTTGTTTTATTCAGTCGCGACAACCAATCATGACAGGAGATGCATCAGGTTGAAACTAGCTTTGCAATTTAATTTAGATTTCTTGATTTTTCGGTCAAGTTGCAGCAGGTTCAAATATGATGCCTGACTTAAGTTCAACCACCCTTCAATTCGGCTTGCATATTAATCACCATGCATTATTTATAGTACTTGAATTTGGCTGCATCCAGTATTTGGCTCAGTTAAGCATTGTGTGATTAATCATTAAAAATCATGTTTTTTTGTGTTGCTGGATTGATGTGATGCATGCCGAATTAAAGGGGGATATCAGTTGCTTTATATAAAGTCTGAAATTAAACTGAATGCCCTCCCCTCCTGTGCCAGTGTGCAAGGTCATTTTACATTGCACGTATTTCTTAATGGACCTTGGTGCCAAGTCCTCTTTGTACAAAAGGGCAGAGGAGAATGAAGGCCTTGTGAAGCAGCAGTGAGGTTTCCTTCCGTTAATTACAAGCTCTTTTAACTTCAGACCAACAATGCATGTTGCTGCCGCCTCGTTTCCTTCCTATCTAGGTCAATGACAATTTTTTTTAATCCATGTTTCCCCCTCCAGGCCGAACCAATCCGTGTTGTGGTGACTGGCGCTGCTGGTCAGATCGCCTACTCCCTGCTGTACAGCATCGCAAAGGGAGATGTGTTCGGGAAGGAGCAGGTGAGATTACATAACCTGCAGCAGCAGAGTCCCTTTCCCCCTGAAAGCTGCACAGACTGTGGAGCTTGTTACATAATGTCCTCATCATGAATAAAACAGGGTTTAATGTGGGTATGCCATCTGCTTAGCTGAGACCTTAACAGTGAAATATCTTACTTGAATAATACTATACAATTTGAATATTTTCCGAAATGTAAATTTTTCTTTTTTACGCCAGCACGGCTTTATTGTACTTTTCCGTCACATCGAATAAGCTGATTGGTAGCTTAGGTAGGAGGCACTTCGATAAGGATCAGACTCGGCTAGTGATGTGAAACTTTGTACTATTTTGTAATATTTATCAGCAGCTATTGAGTGTTTTTTTTTATCTCTAGCAGCGATTGCATCATCCTCAGTAATCCTGAAATGTTCCCGAAGTGTCTTATTGAATTGAATTGATTTATTTAAAACAAGGGACAGTGTACATTAATCAACATATTAAAAACATGTAAAAGTACTCGAATTAGCCAAAAGGCTAGTTTTCATCGATAGTCCCTTTGCCAGATGGTGATAGACATCCTAAAAGCAATAATTAAAATACCACGACATTGTTATACCATTGTACATATGAAGTCATGATGATAAATAAAACATTTACAATACACACTCATACACACACCTACACCCACACATCAGTGCTGATGATTTTAACACTGTGCTTGAATGTGTAGTAGGATGAGGACTCTCTTATTGGTTGTGGTATTGAATTGAAACTGCATATGGATGTGATGCATGCCGAATTCAAAAGTACCCTATAGTATATAGAAAGACTATTTTATCTAGTGACATGTTGAGTCTGATGCCAATATGCACGGTCAAGATACCATTCAAGTGTTTTTTTTTTAATGGAATTAAATTCTCTGTTCCTCTGAGCAGTGCTTTTAACATAAAAACTCTGTTCATGTTGCCGGATGTATACACTTGTGTTTATCTAATTCAGGAAATGTATTAGCATTCATAACAAAAGAATACTACGCTTAACTTCTCTATAGATTAAAAGGTTGTATAAGAAAGAAATAAGATGGCAAATGAAGTGTCAGAAACTCATTTTATCTGTAAAAGTTGCCTTACAATTACAAAGAAATGCATTACTGATAAAAACATTTTCTTTAAAGGGAAGAAAACATTTGGGAATCTTCCTTAATACCTTTTATGTCTGCCAGAAATGCTGAGTCACCATGATGCAAGTTTCCCAAAAAATGAACATTTTAGAATTACAGTTTTCTAATGCGTCATAGTTGTTTCCAAAATCCACATTTCCTTCCCAGGTAATGCTTTGTGGATTTTAGGGTGATATTTCTTGTTGTTGTTTCTCAGCCCATCACCCTGATCCTGCTGGACATCCCCCCCATGCTGCCCGTGCTGGAGGGAGTCGTCATGGAGCTGCAGGACTGCGCCCTCCCACTGCTGAGGGGTGAGGAAACACTCTGCTAACGCATGGTTCATAATCTGACCTTTTAAATTATAAATACAATGCATTTAGTTTCCCCAAAGCTTTAGACCGCTCTACAAGGTTTATTTAAAGATAAGATAATAATATTTTTAGACTAAAGGAGTGACAACTATTCAGTATTCACCTTCCTAGGATGTGCTTGTATCTGGAACAATGGGGCTGCATTTCTGGAGATGAGATGTTCAAATGTAGCTGTCGTCAAAAGTGATCAAATGTTCTGTACATATTTGAGTACAAGTAGTTATATTTTGCAAGTAAATTAAAGAACAATCCTGACAAAACAACTATTGGTGCGGTCAGAAAGGGTTTCATCTTTCAATGTAATCCTAGTAAGTTCATTAATTATGTAAATGGCTAAATTAGACTGATAAATAAATCATTGTAAAGCAGTTTGCCAATTACGTTATGCATCTTCCTTATCATTTCATAATAATAATTTCAATTTATATAGTGCCTTTCACGAAACTCAAGGACGCTTTACAATGGGAACTATCAAAACAAAACGACAACAAAACAAAAAAAGTAGTAATAATCATACAGATACATAGGCTGAAGAAAACAGAACAGGTTGCTGGGTACTGTATATTAGTTGAGGCCTGAGTGAACAGATGGTGTTCGAGGTGTTTTTTGAAGGTGTCCAGAGATTCTGCATTCCTGATTTCATCGAACAAAAAGAAGTCGACTTGAATGCAGAATAATTAATTGTCATTTTAATTTGGATTTAATTAATCTGGTGAGATTTAAGATTGTCAGGAATACACTTTAACTAATATGCAGATTTAAGGGAAAGTACATTTTGTATTGAATTTGACTCTGAAACGTATTATTGACTTTCATTCAATTCACTTTTGAGCTGAGGGAAATCTTATCTGTTCTATACAGCTGCTAACGGAGACAACCCCACTGCAGCAACATAGTGAGGATATTTGTATGTACTGATATGAATAAGTCATTAAAAAACAAAGGGTATGGATAAGCTGCGTTTTACAACACATGTCAGTTATTTCAGTTCTTAAAACTCCTCTGTGAAGCAACACTAGAGTATTGCAAACCTCCTATGAGGAAGGAAACCTGCGCAACGAAGATTTCTTCTTCTAAATAGTTCCTGTAATCTCAGAAACAATTGTGAGAGCTAGATTTAGTTCATCCCTCAGAGAAGAACACGATGTTAAACCAACACTCTCCGCTTTAAGGAGTCTGATGGCGACCACGTGTCTCTGCATCTGGATCACATTTTAATGCAGAGCACGCTGTGTGTAAATGTCTCCTGCTGCTGTGTGGAGGAGGAGGAGGAAGGAGGGTCTAAACCCAGGCTTCTGATTGGCCGGTGGTTAAGACACCACAGTAGCCAATGAGATCAGTGGTGGGACAACAATGAGTGGAAGTGAACCCTGACTGAAGTCCACTCTGATAGCAGTTTAACTTCTAATGACTACACATCCTATCAGGGTCAGACGAGCCGGCAGGAGGGAAGTTGAGGAAAACTGAGATTTTAAACTTTTTTAGGAGACAAAGAACGACTGATTTTAAAGTGAAAATCTTCCCAAAATACTTAAAGTCGAAGAAGAAATTGTAAAAACCTCAGAGTGAAGGCCATAGATGTCATTGTAAAACAACATGTACGGAGATGAGTGATGTAGACAGATGTTTTTGTACCTTATCAGTACCAATACTTCACCTTATCGTTATCAATACGTTTCCACAGTCACCATCTGTCACCTGTACACACAGATAAGATATCCATGAGCTCAAGAGGTTGATCATGGATGCCAATAAATAATACAAATAATGTGTGTTGTAAAGTAAATAATTGTAAATTCTCCTTTTTCTTTTTTATTCAAGAATTGTTAAGTTGAAGAGTTTGATTCCAAAATACAAGATTCGTTCTTCCCCAAAAAATATAAACTGCATTCAATACCGCTATTTATACATTCAGTTCCAGTTAATTCTACTTAAATAAAATAATCATCTCTCAGAGGGGGCGTGGCCAGCAGCAGCTCATTCGCATTTAAAGCTACAGACACAGAATCAGGGCTGAAACAGAGGGGATTATGGGATGCTGCAATGATCTGTTTGGTGTTTCAGCCAATCAGAGACATGTTCTGTATATATCTGAGACCTGTGATATATTGATGAAAAACAGTATAATAGGGGACCTTTTAAAGTGAAGTGGATACACTATGACGGTATGCTATCATTAAGCTATGAGAAGCTAAATATAAGCACATACCGTAGTTTGCACTGAATATATGTACAACTAAAAAACAAGAATTAATTTAACTTTTTAATGTACTTCTGGAACATTATGACATTGTTAAATATAAATATATAAAATAAAACATGTCATGCTAGTGCTACATGCTAATACCAGAGTTTCTGTACTTTTACTTATTTTTCTAGGACTGCAGATTTGAACATAATCGGACACTTACTAATAACAATACTTGTAATCCTAATGATAAGCATAGTTTCTAATGAATATAAACTCATCCCATGCTGTTCCTCTCCTCCCCCTCAGAGGTGATCCCCACTGACAAGGTGGAGGTCGGCTTCAAGGACATCGACGCCGCCATCTTGGTTGGCTCCATGCCGAGGAAGGAGGGGATGGAGAGGAAGGACCTGCTGAAGGCCAACGTGGCCATCTTCAAGACTCAGGGCTCCGCTCTGGACAAGTACGCCAAGAAGACCGTCAAGGTGACTCTTTAATCCGACATTTCAGCCGTTCCCAAATTCAAATAATTTGCAAAACATCATGATTTGTGTGGAAACATTTTCATTATTAAGATTTTTTTTATATTGGAACCTCCTTTCTCTCTCGATCCTCCTTAGCAACGGTCATTATAGTCCTTGACAGCGGTCTGTTCTACTGGATTAACAACGTGTCACATGTTCTGAATCGACCAATCAGATGTTATTTAGCCTCCGTATTGTTTATGGTTGAATGTGGGCCACGAAAACATTTTTAGATTCTTAAGTTAGCCCTGAGTTGAAAAAGGTTGGGAACCGCTGCTCTATTTTATTATATTTAATGTCAATTATTTATAGACCGAGGTGTCCCACAGGCTCATGTCGACTCAGCGTGTATTTATAACTTCTGGGAGTGTTAGTCGCACCACAGGGAAATGAAAGTGCTCATCCAGCGTCTTTCCTCTAACAAAGCCGACTGTTCCTCTGCTGTCACGTTAACTCTTAAAGCAGCTTCATGTTTCCACAGATCAAATCTTGAAAGTCGATTCTTCTTCCTTCCTCTTCTTCACATTCGGACGTTTGATTTCTCTTCTGGTTTTGCACCTGCTGCAATAGCAAAGGTGTGAAATGGTACATCCCACAGACTTGGTACTAGGAGATCAGGCCGCTCTCTGTCCGATCAAAATGAAGCGAACATCAGTGTTTTAAATATACTTTGGCTAACGTCTAGATCATGTGTCAAAATCCATTTCACTACAGACTCCTGGGACATGAGGATCACATCAAAAGCCAGTCATATGGTTTTCATTGCCTGTCCCATATAGTCTACTCACAACGACCTGCTCCTCATAATTCCCCAAACAAGTCGAATAAAGATTCTGCATTAAGTCATGTAAAAATAATGCACCTAGATAACAAACAGCCTACTCACAACACGCTGTTTCCCCGGCCTGAAAAGGAGAAGTAAATGGTTGTGTGGGACATTCATTCAAGTAATTGGTTATTTATCATATACTTTACATATCTTCTAGCATTCTGACTTCTGCAAACAAAACGGTTGAATCCAGTGGAGAAAACTCATGTGCTGCCCATGTCACAGATGTAAATATGATGCTTTAATGTTAGCATGCGTTAAGACACTTCAAATGGTTTATTTCTAAACACCAGATATCTTTTCTCTGATGCCACTTCCTTAAATGTTCTCCAGCTACAACAATTTAACATTTACAAGGGGCTGAATTTGACTCGCGAGTAGGGCTGCTCAATTAATCGTATTTTAATCGTATTTGAATCGTATTTTAATCGTATTTTAATCGCGATTATGGCTTGCAACGATTACAAAAACAACGTAATCGAATAAAACGATTATTTTATTTTTTGTTTTTCAGTTGAATTATACTTAAAGTTCAGGGTAATCAACTGTTAAAAACATACTGTTCAACATTTTTTCTCTCCAATAAATGTCAATGAATAATCGCAATTACAATTATTGACCCAAATAATCGAGATTATGATTTTTGTAATAATCGAGCAGCCCTACTCGCGAGCCTTGAGTCTGACACACACGCTCTAAATAATGTCGTGGTTGCAGTGCATGTGTGCAACGGGTTAAAGTGAATCCAAAGCATTCAGTTAAGCAGGAAGGCCCCCTAATGATTTAAAGTCCACCACGAGTCCAGCGTTAGTGTGACGAAAGAGGTTTCTACTGAGGTCAAAGGTCAGGGCGTCACATGTGGAGAAGAGAAAACAGCCTGATGTTGAACCCTGTGAGGACTTTAACCCGCAGTCACACCAGAAACATCAGAGAACTGACTTCTGTTTGTTCATTGAGAAACTTCACGTCATTTCTCTCCTCTTGTCTAGAATGGCCAAAAAGTCAAATTGCAAATTAAAATGTATGCAGTGAAATATAATTTCCCCTTCTATTGTTTACTTTTAAAAAAGTAAAGATGGCTTGCATCAATTTGGATACTCCTCTAATTTCTATTGTATGCCAAACTCTTTTTCTCTAACTAACTTCCTTTTGTTTCTTATCAGTCCACTATTTGTCTCGTTGGTAGTTAAATGACTGTTTTATTTCATACGGAAATATGTCCGGTGTTGACATTTATTTTTGCATGTCAGTAGAAATCATCACAATCAGTAATTTAACGAAATATCTAGAAATAAAGAAAACACTGTTTTTGTAATCATGATATTTTAAAAATATGTTTCAGGTTTTGGTCGTTGGAAACCCAGCGAACACCAACTGTCTGATCGCCTCCAAATCTGCTCCGTCCATCCCCAAAGAGAACTTCTCCTGCCTGACCCGCCTGGACCACAACAGAGCCAGCTCCCAGGTACACACACACACACACACACACACACACACACACACACACACACACAGTTTAAGGTTGGCTGTATTGCTAGCTTTTTTTGCTCATTCAAGTCCGTAAATTCACCTCGTTGATTTGGCTTAAATCCTAAATACTGCCACACCGGAGATGTGTAGTTAGGTTTTGCAACCACTTTCATTTAACTTCAAATTCCCCTCGAGTAAGTCACACGTTTTCTCCTGCTTGTCTCGGTTATTCATTTGGCTGCTACACTGCTGCACGCGGCGTGTCCTGACCTGGCTGTGTGTGAGCCCCGCCCCTCACAGCGCTCCGGGCAAACATTCTGGTCACATCCTTATATAAACAAACACGCATGTAAACGGAAATGTATCGGGCTCGGAAAAGTTATCGAGCCAATTTTTATCAGTCAATGTATTGATTATCGTGACAGGCTTACACACACACACACACACACACACATAACCTTAACCTAACTAACATTAACCCTTAAGCTAACATGTTGCCCTCCAGCTGCTCTTTGAAGAAGGGAAAACAGACTTAACCAAATGCAACATGTTTATCAAATTGAATGCAGTATGGATTTTTTTTTGTATTTGTTAAAATCAATATAACTTGGTATTGGTCAATCCTCCATCTCATTCCTGATTGAATATCTGTACATGCTGAATTATATGAATAATTTAAAAAAAAACGTAACCAATGGATAATATGAGAAGGGGAGAAGTTAAGTAAAGTTTTATAAAAAAGTATCAGACATTTGTTTATTAGGTTTTTTGTACATTTTAAGAAATGATTATATTTTGGTGCAATAAACATGGTAGATGGAAGAACAAAAACAAATTATGCAAAAGTCAAGAATCAAACAGAAAATAGGAATTTTCCAAAACAGTCAAATATATCTATAAAAAGGAGTTTTACCGTGTTTTTTAAACAGAGGAAAAGGTGCTACATACATATCACCAAATTACTGTTTATCGACATCAATATTTATTTTCCATTTATGATCACCAAGTGACGATTAAAGGATGTTTTATCTACAGACGCATTGTTGGCTATCACAGTATGTCTAACAGAATAACTGATGCTGTGTCTGTCCTGCAGGTGGCGATGCGCTGCGGTGTTTCCGCGGACAAAGTGAAGAACGTGATCATCTGGGGGAACCACTCGTCCTCTCAGTACCCCGACGTGCACCACGCCAAGGTCACCGTCAAGGGAGTAGAGAAGGACGCCTACGACGCCGTGAAGGACGAGGCCTGGCTCCGAGGAGACTTCATCTCCGTGAGTCACACATTATTATTATACATTTTTGTATTCCTACAGAACTCATGATGTCTTCTATTATGCCTACTCTGTTAAATAAGCCAAATGGGATCACTTCAGTGCAATCAAGCCTTTAGAACCAGGAGAAGGCAACACTTAACGTCCACACAGCGGCTTTGGAAAAAGCTTGGAGCTGGGCGTGTCTGAAGCTCGACCAACAACCAATCACATGAATCTCCCGCCCCTGACACACAAGCACCGGTTTGATTGGCTAGAGCTTGTGCTGGCATATGATTTGATTGGCTGACGCTTCTGCCGAGGCTTCAAAAGTTGAACATTGCTCAACTTTTGCAGCCTGAAACGCCAGGAAAGCTCCGCTCTGCTTCCCACAATGCAGTTCGGTGAAAAGTGACCAAAGTGAATGGGCAGAAGCTTCCCGTGTGGACGGGGCTGTAATGATGTTACATTATCCCAAATGTTAGATGATATCTAGTTATTGTATCTCATATCACAATTTCAAATTAATAACTATATGTTGCTTAGCCCCAGGAAGAACAGCTTCCCTTCTTACGTTCTTAGTGTAATGTATGCCTTCATTTGACCACAAAAACTTTTTTATTCGAGCTATTACAGGTTCAGGTTTTGTAGTTCCTTTCCTAACCTCCTCTCCTCCTCTCCTCCTCCTCCTTCAGACGGTGCAGCTGCGCGGCGCCGCCGTCATCAAAGCCCGTAAACTGTCCAGCGCCATGTCCGCCGCCAAGGCCATCTGCGACCACATGAGGGACATCTGGTTCGGCACCAAGGACGTGAGTCAAGCTCAGAGATGATGTCTTACACTATGTGGTCTTTCTTCTGGCTTTTTACTCTAGCCTAATTCAAAAACAACAACTTATTATTATCACAGATTTTTATTATATTATTTTTGAAATAAAGATGGCCATTTCATTCATATTTTTTTCCACGAAAACGATGACATGTATTCTTTGAATTGTGAGAGAGCTGGGTGGATTTGGACGGGACATAAAAAGTAGTCGCTAAAATAACTATATTGCTTTATTCTTAAGTTGCAAAATAAATCCGGAATATTGCTAAATGTATTCGAAGGTATGAGCATTAAAACATTTATAAAGATTTCCTATTTAACAGTTCCAAATTCAGATTTCCTTTGTTGTTTTTCAGGCACCACGGTATCTGATATGTATGATATATTTGTTGTTGCACGTGTTTGTTGTTGTTGTTGACATGTTGTTAATTCAGACTGCTTCTTGTTGACAGGGTGAGTTCATCTCCATGGGTGTGTACGCCGGTGGAAACTCCTACGGCATCCCAGAGGATCTCATCTACTCCTTCCCCATCGAGATCAAGGTGAGCGAGTCTGCCCGTGGAGATTATAACTTTAGCTTCTTTATTCTCATATGGTAAATGTAATTAAATGATCATGATTTAGATTCTCTAGAATACCATATGTAAGCAGGGAATTCTCTGCAGCACCACAATACTTAACAACAACATTGCAAATATAACAATAGTGTGTCTCCTAAGATTTGGATATTGTCCAAATTGGGATTTTAAAAACATTTGATTAATTGTTCAGCCCTGGAATCTCCACCTGCACACATTGAATCAGTGTTCATTTTGGCAGCTGTTTTTGATTTAGCCTTTAGACGAAAATGGTTATTAGTTTTAGTCATTCCTATTCTTCGTAGTTTTAGTCGACGAAAACTCAAAACGTTTTAGTCAACTTTTAGTCGATGAAACATTTAATTTTAGTCAAAATGTGTCTCTATAATCTCTGAGCGCTCCGCCCCGGCAGAGCTCTGTGTCCGCTGCAGCGTGTCTGTTAGGCCCCGCCCCCCCGCACACACAGAGAGAGGGAGAGAGTTAGGCCCCGCCCCCCCGCACACAGAGAGAGAGAGAGAGAGAGTTAGGCCCTGCCCCCCGCACACACACAGAGAGACACAGGGAGAGAGTTAGGCCCCGCCCCCTGCACACACAGAGACACAGGGAGAGAGTTAGGCCCCGCCCCCCGCACACACAGAGCCACAGGGAGATCGCTCTTCTGGAGTGAAGAGAGCGGAAATAATGATATTGCAAGTTAGAAACTTAAGATGCATTTTGACAGACAAGATGGACACTTGGGGGAAAATATGCTGCATTTTGAATGTCCGATAGTCCACCATTAACACCTTAGTCCCGTCTCGTCAGCGAAAACTAAATATACATTTCGTCATAGTTTTCGTTATCAAGAATCTATTTTTAGCTCGTCATCGTCTCGTCTTAGTCGTGTAAAAAAGGTCGTTGACGAAAAATTTTCGTCATAGTTTTCGTTGACGAAATGAACACTGCATTGAATTAAACCATACGTGAAAATGTACAAAAGCCATTTGAAGTGTTCAAGTTATTAATCCTGTCGCCGATGTATCTGGAATATGCAAGCAGCTGAAGAGTCCAAGAGTTCAAAGATGACTTTTTCCCATTTAAAATGTTCATTAATGGGATATTTTTTTTGGGGAGATTACGAGGAAGAAGTGAGAGAAACAATATGATGACGGCTACATTTAGAGCCTATCAAAATGGATAAGATAAGAAGAACTTTATTGATCCCAATGTGGGACATGTTTGTGTTGCATCAAAAGACAAGACATTGTACAATACAAATTTAAAAAGATTAGAACTAAACAAGAAAGTAGAAATATACATGTTGAATTGACAAAGCAAGATATTATATATACAGAAGTGTGTGAGGGATGGGATATTAAACTGAATATTACAATGTACAGTGTGACACGATAAAAAAGCTTGATGTCTTGTATCATATTACACAAGCAGCGGAAAAAGACTAGGGATATTTTTAGGGTGAGATTGTCCATATTAATTATACGAGAAACACAGGTTTTTGATGACATGAGTTTCTTTTACATTAATGGAATATTTTACTGCACAATAGACATGATGGAAAGAAGAAAATAAGCACATGATGCAAGAGTCAGGAGGAATCATTATAGAAAATAGGTCAAATATATCAGTTTTAAAGGAAAATGTGGTAAATATCTACTAATTTACGATTACCGTAAATTCCGGACTATTAAGCGCACCTGAATATAAGCCGCACCCACTGGTCGGTCACCAATTGTGGGTAGCGTGGCTGAGCGTCGCCGGAGAAGCCAGCGCCAGCCAATCAAATCCCGTTTCTGAAAATCTGACAGCTCAAGCCCTAGCCAATCAAACCGCGTCTAAGCTGGGAGAGATATCCCGCCGTTCATTTCTATATTTCAAAAACAGATGGAGGATAAACTAATTATCGCCGTAGAAAATCACCCGGTTTTGTATGACCAGTCCCTATTAACTTACCGGGATACAACCGGAGGAACCAGGCATGGGGGGAGGTGGCAGAGACAGTGGGTGAAACTGGTAGGCTTTCGCCTGTTTGGGGATTTTATATCCAGTATATCCAAGCATAGCTTGCTAGCTATGTTAACACTACGTAAACGGGGCGGGACATTCATGTGATTGGTTGTTGGTTGCGGGGCTCGAATAAATTCCCCTAGCTTCAGACACGCCCAGCTCCAAGCTTTTTTTGAAGCTGTAGTGTGAGCCGCGATGTTCAAAGCGTGGGAAAAAAGTAGCGGCTTATAGTCCGGAAAGTACGGTAATTTATTGTTTACGATACAATATTGATTTCCCTTAATGTAATATATTGCGAGAAATAAGTGAGAGAACAATTTGATGACAGCCACAGTTGAAGCCTATCAAAATGGACAAAATAAAACAGCTTGACGTCTGACCGTTCCTTCTGTCGCCCTTACAGAACAAGACCTGGAAGATGGTGGGCGGACTCCCCATCAACGACTTCTCCCGCGCCAAGATGGACGCCACAGCGGCTGAGCTGGTGGAGGAGAGAGACACCGCGATGGACTTCCTGTCCCAGTGACTGACTCCCTCTGCTGGCCAACTGCAGCAACTTCACCTAGACCCCCAGAAGAGTTGCTGCTCGAAGCTCTGAAGAAGAAGAAGAAGAAACTCTCCACTCGTATTAACCGTCCCAGCTGCCCAGTGTGTGTTTGACAGAGTGTGTGTGTGTGTGTGTGTGTGTGTCACTAGGCCACTTCTTCTCCAGGTTTTCAGAATAAACCTATTTAACAACCACAACCTGGCCGTCTGCACCGAGAGAATGTCTGTGTTGGTAGATGATAACGCACACTAGCTGTCCAGAAACTGTAACGGATCATGTTGTCACAAATAAAACCACAAAGAAACTGACCCAACAAAAACATGTGTATGCTTCTTTCATGCTCAGAGTGGTGCAGGAATGAGTCCTTAAACACGGAGATGAGTTAGCATTTTAGCACTTCCTGTTTCCCCCAAAGTTGTTTTTTTTTTTAATGGTAAGATTATTCCTAAAATAGGGTCTTTGGTTAGCACAGCCTTAAAGCTCCGATATCATACTGTGTTTCATCAATATATCAGATAGAGCCTGTCTCTGATTGGCTGAAACACCAAACAGATCATTGCATTACCCATAATCCCCTCTGTTTCAGCCCTGTTTCCAAAGTGCTGATTCTCTGTCTGTTACTTTAGATGAAAATAAGGAGCCCCTCCCCACGCCCCTCTGAGAGACATTTGGTTACAAAGAACTCCTTGGTTGCTGATTGGCTAATGGTTACACAAGCCAACACATCGTTATGACATCATAAAGTGGCCAAAATCTGATCAGCTCATTTTCAGACAGGTTTTTATATAAATGGATCAGGACAAAAAGAGAGAATCTTTGTTCCTGAAACTTTCAGAGTCTCTTTGTTGATGTAGAAGAGACATGAAGAAGAGGGGACACATGTTGATGTAGAAGAGACATGAAGAAGTGGGGACACATGTTGATGTAGAAGAGACATGAAGAAGTGGGGACACATGTTGATGTAGAAGAGACATGAAGAAG
>CALSBZ010041180.1:0-10781 GCA_943591055.1 Gobionotothen gibberifrons
ATATACTTGAGGTTTTTATATCTGTCATATCTAAATAACACGGCAATTAGATTAGATGCTAACTGCATTTCATTGTCCCAGTTCTTGTACTCGGTGCAATGACAATAAAATGTAATCTTATCTAATGTGGTATTGTTCCTGTAACCTGTAATCAATCTGCAATGTCTAGGTGAGAGAAGTGTTGCAGACATTGGGCATAGAGAGCTTTGTCTCCTCTCCAATATAATGGAAATAGATGGCACAAAAATACACTTAGAACAAATAAATATATTTTTCTAGATTTCATGATATCAGTCAGGATTGTTGGGAATTATATTCAAGAAAAGATCGCCATCTTTACGGACACAATCACCAACACTGGGCAACTACGGCACAATATGTTATATTAATAAAGGAGGCTACAGGTAAGAGGAAATATTTTAGATTGTGTGGATTCTCCAAATGATGCAGGTTTTTCCACCGTCACTGAATCATCTGTAAATGTTGATGGAAACCATTTGTTGCTTAAAGGCTCAAAACGTGAGATCAAGGCATTCTTGTCTTTACATAATCCCGTAAATCCTGCGGGTTCCACCAAGACAACCAGCTGACAACAAAAGCACAACAACGCACACTCTGCAATTAGCCAATGATTAGCCTGCTGGCTGGAACCTGCACACTGTGGCCTGCAGCGCTCACGGTACATTTCTGACACCTAAAAATAGCTCTGTTAATCTGCATTACCTCACATAGCTTTCTCTCTGCTGGGTCTGACACATGGTGAGAGCTGCTTCATTAGTCCATCACCAGTGTCAAAAACACCCTTCAAGGTGTTTTTGTTTCCCGTTATTTCATCTGCCGAGTTTCAGTGGGATTGTGTTTTGGTTGCAGTGGGAATTTGAAGAGAGACAAAAGATGACTTTGATCCTTTTGAATCACCGCCCGAAGTGAAAAGAGCCCTCAAAGACACACCTTTCGACAATATTTTGGTACATTAACTTGGCCCTGAAGGCAAAATAACTACAATTGTGTTTCCTGGGAAAGAAATGCAAATGTTGTCAGTTTTGCATCCATGGAGATATCCACTTCTGCCAGAAATCTCAACCGCTATATTCCCAGAGGCTGCAGACCGCGTCACTTAGAGCGCCGAAACTCACTCACTCTCTCCCTTTCTTTTTTGCATACATACACAAATATAGCACTGATGTCCATCCAATAACAGAAGGGCGAGTTCTGTCACAACTACTACTTGGTGCTTATCCCTGTGGTGTGTTTCAAAATTGCGTTTTGGCAGTGAAGTCTAAATGAGAATCCCAAACAATACACGGTGCCCTGCGCTGACCTTGGGAAGCCTCATGCTGCAACCACAGGAGACTCCTGCTAAACAATGTCTGACACTAGCAATACAAAACGCTCTTCTATTCTTCTGGGTCTGAGGAAATGGACAGCACAGATTCACATGTAATAACCACATGTTTTAAAGGAATACTTCACCTCCAAAATGACTATTTGTGTATCATGTACTCACCCTGTGTTACCTTGAACACTGCTAAAGGTGGGGTATGTAATTCACTTCAGATACACTTTTTGTCATATTCCATGGAATGCTCTTAACATCCAGATAGCAATGAATATATTAAATGCTTTGACAATAAATACATTAAAACATATCATCTGTGGAAGCCGTGGCGCTGTAAAAAGCACGACCAATCATCTGAGCCGGCCCGGCTAAAGTAACTGGATGGCCTACCTGCCTGTCAGCCTTCCATCTGTGCACAAACTTATCTCGTGCCCTCATTGGTCATGTGCGCGTTCGTGTGTGTTGGAGGAGGGGCTCTGTGAGGAAGTGGCAGATTTTTTCCGGTTGTGTATTTTCAAATTCTAGCGCACTCGAGCTGGTTTCTCCATTCTTACCTACCCTACCTTTAATGCCGACGTTTTTTAAATAGCAAGGCTTTATTAAAGAAATGCATACATTTGGGGGGTAGTGGACATACTGGATAAATGAGAGTTGGTTTATACTGCATGAGTTGTGTACAAGTTTGTAAGTTTAAAAAAATATATGAAATGATCATTTTGCGGTGATAGCTTTCCTTTAAGTCCATTCCTACACAGAAATAAATTCTACTGTCTTTAACTGAACTGACCGGAAAAAATGTATATTCCCTTATATCCTAGATGATCTTATCTTCCTCATGACTAGATTGTTCAAACACAGCAGGCGCATACAGTATGTGGGAGAGAGATGGAATAATGTGCCACGCTGTTAGGAAAAGCAACTCTATCTCCTGTGAGATTAAAGCAGCAGCAGCTGTCATCATATCAAAGAAATTATCGCTGCATACTTGCTGGGAAACTCTGGGAAGACAAAACTGTAACCGGTTTTAATACTGCTGCTACTGGTAGACAATGTAAAGATGGCCAGTAACATGAGCAGAAATCCCACAAAAAAAATAATCTGTGTTTTTAAATATGCTTACTTATCAGCACAAACATACTGTAGTTTATTGTCACCTAAAAAAGCAGAATAAGGAAAGACTGGAAGAGCTAGCAAGCCACTACCAGTAGATAGCCACCTCATGATATAAAGTAAGTATTCGGTGGAAGTCCTTAAAAAACACATTTGTACAATTGAGCCTTTTAGGAAGCAAACTCCTGCCCTCTGCTGCACTTTCTCAATGCATTGCGATGCATTTGAACCTGTCATCTGATTGTGTGTTGGATTTGCATTTATCCTACTAAATGTAGTCTACTCTACGCTAACTACTCTACGCTACTTTTAGTTTGTTTTTAACTGGTAACTGTATTCTGTGTGATATCAATATGTTCTTTGAAATGTCTATGTTGAACTGCACTTATTGTATGAAAGGTGCTATACAAATAAAGATTATTATTATTATTCATAATATCACAGCAATAGTAAAACCAGATGCGTGTTAATACATATACTACAACATTGGCCAGATCCAAACACTAATATATATACATTTGTGAATAGATGAAGGGTATTAGTGCACATCTGCAACAGGTACCCAGCAGGAAACTGGGTATTTGGTATGCTATGTATGAGAAAGGTAGTGGTTGTCTACCTGTCGCTGAGGTGCAGGAAGCTGCTGTTATCGTCCTGATGCTCATCTTCAAAGCTCAGGTTAGACCAGCTGCCCAGACTGTCGTCTCCCACACTCAGCTGCTGGGACACGGACGACTCAGCAACTTCCCTACAGGGGAAGCTAAACACACAGAGGGATGGAAGAAGAGGAACAGCTTTTAAAAACATGGGAATTGTACACCCAAAAAATGAAAGAAGACAAAAAAGCTTTTAAAAATAAAAACGGAATTGCAAACCACGCCGCGTAAAACTCGGAAAAGTTTTGTGAAGCCGCCATTTTATTTGCTGGCATTAGCATTATTAGCATTAGCCCAGCGCGCCAACGGAGAGAGACTAACTTATGGCAACACAAAAAAAACATGGGAGCGGTGGACTGGTTTGCGGCCTGCCAGTAAACCCAAAGCAGAAGAAGTGACGTCAGCGGCTTCATTTGCCTAATCCTCCCCCAGGGACTTATTCCGGTGTGAACTAGGCATGGGTGGTATGACGGTATTACGGTATACCAGGGTATTTCGAAATCCCGTCGGTATGATTTTCAATACCGTGACGTCACAGACTGTGCGCCAAATCACAGATGCGTTTCATTCTATTACACTGACACAGAGTTTTGACAGGGACGACATTGGTTGTAATGCACAGCACGCGCCAGCAGAGGGCAGGGGAGGGCAGTCCGTCTTTCCCACAGAGCTGAGCTGAGCAAGATGGCGGGAGCATTTGCCGGCCCCGAACTCGGAGAACTAGTTTAAAAACTTAAACTTTTCTGCACACACTGTCGCCTTTGGACAATGAAAGGACTCTGTTCGGATTTAAGCAAAACCCTCGCCAGTGACTTCATCCAGCAAAACGAGAGACAGAGGCACTTCTTTGGGAATGTTTAAGACGGGGTGAGTGAGTGTTGACATTTTGTAATCCTATGCAACTGGTTGATGGTTTTGTAGTGGTCGGACGGTTTTAAAAAAAACGAAAGCATTTACGTGCTAAACATTCACGCGAGTAATCCAATGAATCAAATGGAAATAAGGTTAACACATGCACGGAAAAATATTGCCAAACTAGTTAGTGAATATAGCAAACTTTATTCAATAAGTCAAGTATTTACTCCCGGAAAATCTTTATGTATGATGATATATTGTTAACTTCGCTCACAATGGAAACAACGTCGGACATCTACAAACGCGTCCTGTGTCCGATCTCAAAATGTGCCATTTGCACAATGTGTCATGTATGCAGCCCTTGTTTTGCACTTGCGCGCACGTCGCGGCACTTTGCGAGCGTCTACCGGCTCGGGCTGCATTTTACACCGAACATATAATATACCGTTCGAAACATCTATTTGCCGCCGTTCGAACACCACCTCACTCAAGTCGACCCAAGTCATACCGTCATATACCGTATACCACGGTATGATGTCAGCAAGGTATGACGGTATGAAAAAAATGATACCGCCCATGCCTAGTGTGAACGCGATCTGATGAACTAAGTTCTGGGAACTAAGTACGGCAAAGTACTTGGTGTGAAAGCACCTATAGGTAAAGTACGGTAACATATAAATATGAAAAACATATAAACATACTAGAAGCCGCTTTAAAGCGCAGTATTTAAGGAAAAAACACTAACCCGGTTTTCATGAAACGTGTTGGAAGGGTGAAGAAAACGGCTAATAAAAACCCCTTAAATTTGAAGGCGATAAGAATCACGTTGCGTATATATAGGAAAAAGTCAACTTAACAAAGCTCCTTAAAAGCTACACTAGGTATTTGTTGCTCTAGCCATCAAACGAAAACCTATTGAAATGAAAAAACATCAAAGACAACTAATAGACTGAATCACGGTTGGTTACCTGATGTTGCCGGGCAGGCAGATGTTGGATATGGCCGACGTCATGATCTCAGCAGTGAGACTCTCAGCATAGCTGGCTCCATCGTGCCCGATGCCGCTGTCTGCGTTCAGGCTGGTATTGCTCAGCTCACGTTTAGCTGTCTCCATTGCCATGGACACCATCTCCTCTGCAAACATTGCCCTGTGGTCCAGGTCGATGTGGATCTTGGGAATCTCCAGGCTGGGGAGACGCTCAGCTCTTGCCTGACCGTCTTCCCTCCTTCTCCTCCTCTGAAGTACAGGCTGGTGGTGGTGCCTGCTAGGTTTGGTGCAGTATGGGCACTCCTGGACCTGACAATAACGGCATGTCCTCTCCCCAAGAGCATGGCCCAGCGATTGGCCTTCAGACAACCTCTGGGTGTGAGAGTGTCTCTCGTGGCCTTGGTTCCTCTGGTGCTCCCGGGATGGCTGTCCAACTGAAGCCATGCTCATCTTCAGAGTGTCATCAACTATTTTCCTGGCATAATGCTCAATAACCTGCATCA
Organism: Gobionotothen gibberifrons; assembly: GCA_943591055.1. Classification (NCBI taxonomy): domain Eukaryota; kingdom Metazoa; phylum Chordata; class Actinopteri; order Perciformes; family Nototheniidae; genus Gobionotothen; species Gobionotothen gibberifrons. Next base: position 5,452 of record CALSBZ010041180.1, read on the forward strand.
CCTGACCCCTGTAGCCACCGTCATACAGGCTTCCTGTACTGTGGTACTGCTTGCTCTTCGCCTCCTTGGACAACAGTGGGCAGGAGAAGGAGTTTCTGATGAGGTTCTCTGCCATGTCTTCAAGTTTGGACTTCTTATAAAGACAGGAGTCAGTGAGAGACTTGGGAAGTCGTGCAGAGGAAAGATGCAGCTTGCGGGTGACATCGCAGGTGATGTTGTACGCTAACGACTCAGCAAAGTTGAGCAGATCCATGTACTCCCTTTGACTCTGCTCTTCAGAGTCACTGCAACAACACTGAGCTGCGTCACTTGAAGGACTAACCACCGACTCATCTCTGTTCTTGGGTGTCGAGGTCTCACTTCCAGACACCTTCCATTCATCGGGCAGCGACCTGGAAGAGTGAAGCCGGGTGCTAGAGGATCTCTTCTTAATCTTGCGACTGGCATGAGCCAAACCCAGTTTTATGGAGCGGTAGGCCAAACGACTCGCATACTGGTCCAGCACTAACTCCCTGTTGCCGCCCTCCTTTTTCAGAACCCTAATGAGGTAGCCAGCGTATTCGTCCGTCACACTCTCACAGCTCGGATACTCAGAGGACAGGCCAGAGCTGGAGCTTGACAGCGTGCTTGAAGTGGAGGGAGGAGACCTGAAGACCGAGGCTATCAGATCATTAGACCACTGCTCAGCCAGCCGCCCTACCCTCCAGTCTTTGTTCTGCTCTGCACCAGGAGGAGACTGGTGATGCAAAGATTCAGAGCTAGATCTCTCAAAGCTCCTTCTTCTGAGGTCTTTGTGATATGGACATTGCTGTGCAGAGCTCACCATCCTCTTCACGTCATTGATGACTTCTCCGGCCACCTCCCCGGCATAAACCCACAAGGTGTTTAGGGTTTGCTCTGAGAACTGAGCCACACTGTCTCTCCTTCTTCCACTGCCTTTGCTCATCTCTCCTTCTTCCTCCGCTACTCCCAGAGTGTCCATCTCTGTTGCCATTGAGACTATATGGCAAGCCAACCGCTCGGCATAATGTAAAGCTTCCTTGTGGGACATTCTGCGAGCGGACATCTGGTTTGAATCCCGTCGGCCACTTCCTGTCTCTGGACATTTGTTAGTGCCATCGACTCCACCCTCTTCTGCCAATTCTTCAACCTCTTCATCCTCATTGCCATCCGCCTCCTCAGAGAGAGACCTCATCAACTTAAGCATGAATTCAGCCTTGTCTGCCTCGGGGGAGATGTCTTTTGGCCCTGGGCCCGGCTCAGGCTGATAGTGAGGAGTGGGAGGTGGGGTAGCGGGGGAAAATTCCTTGGCTAGCTTGCTTTTCAGCTTCTTTGAGAACTGTTTAATCTGTTTCTCTTTGGACACCTCGCTGGGCTGCTGAGGGGTAGAAGGAGGAGGGCCGGGAGTCCCACCAGACTTTTGTCCAGAGCTTTGAGCCGAGTCATCCCCCGGAACAGATGTCCTCCTTTGTCCACCCATCTCGGTGCCCGGTACATCAAGGGTATGCATCATCACAGGATGTGTTTCAGCCACACCTTTGTTCTTGGCGTCTAACTCACAGCTGGCTCTATTTTGGCTTGTCTGGAAGGAAATGTGAGGAATGCTTGGGGGTGTTGCTTGCTCAACAGGGATGATGTTTCTAACATATCCAGGATCTCTACAGACATATCTGAAGCAAGCGCCCTGCTTTGAAGGGGAATCTGGAGCCTCGTCATTTTCAGTTTCCTGCTGAGAAGAAGAATCCCTTCTGCTGCCGATAGTCTTTGTAAAGAATTCAGCACAGTCACCGAAACTCTTCTTCACCTTAGAAGCAGTTATTAGCTCACACGCTTCAGTTACTATCATATCCACCATGTTGCCAGAGAAGTTTTGGAAAGAGGTCTTTCCTTGAGAGTGGTCTTCTCCAGGCGTTGGGGTCTGAGTTCCATGACTGTGAAGGTGAGTTTGTGTGTCAGTGGCAGACACATTTAGTCTTTTGGGGCTGTTTTGTTGGATATCTGACAAGCTAGACTCATACTGACAGGTCTCCTCAGAATCATGGATGTGTGTGAGGGCTTGGCCTGCTTTGGGCACAGGAATACAGCTGGCCATGCCTGATACAGTGAACAAGGCTTTCTTCACTGTACAGGAAGCATCTTCTCCAGAGGGCCCTGGAACAGCTGCAACAGAGCTGGAACTAAGAACCTGCTGGTTAGCAAAGGTACTGCAGGTTTGAGCGCCAGTGGTCTCTGAACTGACATAACAGATGTTGTCCAGAGACACACTTATAGCTGCTTGGCTAGTGAAGGACACATCAGCCTGAGAAAGCTCTATGAAGGCCTCTTGGATAACAGACTCAGACAAGTCAGAAGCATAAGAGCAAACCACCTCCTCCTCTTCCTCCTCCTCCTCCTCCTCCTCTTTCCCTTGGCCAAAGGACCAATCACTAGGGGTGCGAGGGGTTGAGGGGTGGGAGAACTGACACACTTCCATAATGCCTTCAAACACCAGCTCTTCAGCAAGTTCAGCAGCGAACTGTGACACTGTGCTGTGGAAAATCTGCTTCTTCACTGTCAGGAAGTCTTTCAGCGCCCCGGATACAGCCTCTCCAACCAGGAAGCCAGCCAATCCATTGATTGCCCGTTTTTTCAACACGTAGGCGTGGCGCATACCGATCTCCTGGAAAGCCATCTGAAACACTGAGGAGGTGAGCCTGGCAGCCAGGTGACACAAGGTGGTGGTACAGGAGGATACACCTTTTTGGAGGTCTCGCAACGCGCTGCCCAAGCTCATCTCCACCAGGTCAGTGGCAAACCTCTGAATGCCGTCCTTCAGAGACTGGGACTTCTTCTGCAGAGCGCCCACTGTTACCGTCTCTTGTATTTCTGAGAGCTTCATCAGGTATCCTGAAGGGTTCTCGAATTCCTTGTGGCAGACACAGCTGAGATTCTTGTTGTCACTGATGTCAACGGCAGACTGGTAGCCACACACAGATCCCAGAATCTCTTTGGAAAGACTGCTGGCAAAGTCTGAGTAGGTTTTATACAGAGAGCAGACATCCTGGGGTTTACGTAGCTCTAAGATGTCTTGTCCATCTTCTTCTGCCTTCCAGAAGTACTCAAGAGGTCCACTAGAGTCAACCAAGGGGCTGAAGGCCGAGGAGCTGACAGGACTGAAGAGTGGGCCACCGTTCTCGTCTGATGGGGTCTGCATTGGTCGAGGGGAGTCAGGCACATCAGAGTGAAGAGAGTAGGGCGAGCCTGGTTTCAGAGGAGTGGGTTTTTTCACATTGGCTGGGAGAGTGGGGTGGTCAAATCGGTGAGGGTTCATTCCCTTGGTTGAGCAACCCCTGGACACATATTTGGATACTGACCCACTGCTCTGTGACGTCGAGGCACTGATCGCATCCAGAGGCAGTGCGAGAGTGCAGTTATCTGAGCTCAACTCATCCAGGTCATCAAACTGGTCAAAGCTGTCAAAGAACTCACTGACTTCAGAGTCCGAGTCTTCAACGCGCTCTCTGGGACCCCCTGGCACCTGGGGGATGTCCAGTTTGGCCTGCATGCTCTTCTGGTAGCCCACTTCATCTAGGAATATGATTGGGCTGGGGCTTGAGCCGTCAGAGTCTTCAGATTCACTGACATGGATCACAGGGGAGGGCACACGAGCTCCGGGGCTGCAGTACGTCCACTGGGATTCAAGGCCAGATGACCTCTGCACTGTGACAGAGACATCCGGACCAGGACTCTGTTTGGCTGCATTTCTCCTCAACGATGAGCATATGATGATACGGGAGCCTGCTAATTCCTTTTTCCTTCTGTGAGCTGGGATTGTCTGTGATGCCACGTCACGCTTTTTCAAATGGCGATAGGGGCCTGCAGCTGTGGAGATGGAAAGGGAAAGGGAAAGAAACTGGTTACATACAAAGAGGGGATTCAAGATGAGGAATATTTATCCATAAAAGCAAAGAAAAGCTGTTTATCCATTGTGCCTTGATTATATAAAAGAGTGGAGCATCCAAACTAGCTGTGCCATATAGAAGAACTGACTAATGCTGGCCACTTAAACACATGTGATTCATAATGGTATAAAAATCAGATCTCCATTTTTTGTTTTAGCAGGAGTATCTATATTCAGTTGAATGGATCACAAGATGTTCTACTTAAGAGACCACAGGCTACAACATGCCACTAAGCATTAGATGTTAAACGTACAGGGATTGTGTCCTGTGTCATCCTCCTCCAGATGCTCCAGGGCTGTGACAAAGTCATCCTCGATTGATGAGACCGACTGGTTAGTGTCATCTTCCTCAGCCTGGCAGGACTCAGCTGAGCCCTTCTGAAGAGCCTGGATCTCCAACGCATAGCGAACGCCTGCCATGTAGCATCCTAGCAAACCGGCCAGAGAAGCTACGCTGGCCTGAGGGTAGAAGCTAGTGCTGGGATTATGTCTCAGCACACACACAGTCTTTAACCAGCACTAAAGGCAGCAGAATGTGAGAGAAAGAGAAAAAGAAAGGGAGGGAAAGAAAGAAAAACTCACAGTTAACTTTAAGCCTGGTGTATTCTGCTCATTTAGATTAAAATGACATTATTTGTAACCAACAAGCAGATGGAGTCTATAAACTCCACAATCTGCTGATAGTGTGAAAGATCTTTTGTATTGTTATGTCTGTACACTATGTCTGATTGAGATTTGATCTGTAGCATGTGCAGAATCACTCTGTGCTGGAGATAGGTGGGAGGTCTCACTGTCGGAAATGCCCGTCAAAAAACCACAGAGTGAGCAGCAGGGCAGAGTGTACCCAAACAGGACGGGCAGAACACAGGACCAGGAAGCAAAAGAGTGCGATCGTGGGCTGAAAAAACAACATCTGTGTCTGTCCGTCCAACCTGCACTTCTTCCATGAAGAGGCAGACAAAGCCATAAGATTAGGAAACCGTTTAGTCAAGCTTTTTAGGAACAAAGATGTTACATTTCAAAAGCTACAAAAAAATTACGAAATAATTGTCAAACTTAAAATGTGAGAAATCTGACAAGATGGTCAGAAATCTGTCAATAAAGTAATCAAATGTGCATACCTTTAAGTTGTTATAATAGCTTTATTGGCATTGGCACTAGATGAGCTACCCAAGGTTGTGTCTAAGGGTTAGATTATCTTTTTTATTTTAATACTGTCAGTCCTGCACAACTTTCACAATTTTGCACATTGTAACTGCTATATATACATTTCTTTAATTATATTGTATTGTACGGGTATATCTATATTTAATCCATATTCCATGTATAAAAAAAAAAGCACGTATACTAACTAAGCACTTATATACTAACTAAGCACTTATATACTAAC
>CALSBZ010041180.1:10791-32020 GCA_943591055.1 Gobionotothen gibberifrons
CTAAGCACTTATATACTAACTAAGCACTCATATACTAACTAAGCACTCATATACTAACTAAGCACTCATATACTAACCAAGCACTTATATACTAACTAAGCAATTATATACTAACCAAGCACTTATATACTAACCAAGCACTCATATACTAACTAAGCACTCATATACTAACTAAGCACTAATATACTAACTAAGCACTTATATACTAACTAAGCACTTATATACTAACTAAGCACTCATATACTAACTAAGCACTCATATACTAACTAAAATGAACTTGAAATGTTTTGGCTCTATGAAACCTGATGCACTTATATGATTCTGTTTTCTTCAAGTTTGTATCTTCTTGGTCGAATGCACAAACATTGCTATATTTTAATGTTATTATAGTGTTCTTGTTTTATTTTATGGTCAATTTCTTTAAAAAGTGTTTATGTATGCACCAATTCCAGCTTCTTGTATGTGTTCAACTACTTGGCAATACACTTGTTTCTGATTCAAACCAAATACAACTTGAGCACATGATCTCATTCCCACTTCCCTTTATTGTCTCCCCTTCACTTCCCTGCCTTTATGCTCACTTCCACTTTACTTTAAAAAAAGGTGCTGACTGAGCACAATACGTAAGATCTGTGACGTACGTGAGGCCCGGCGTCTTTGTGCTCCGTCAGCCGGCGGGAGTCTTTGAGCAGCAGGACCTCGTCGTTCTTCAGGCTGTGAACGTGGAGCGACCTGAGAAGCTCACACAGTCCTCCTGGCAAAGACAACATGGCCTGGGGAAGAAGAAGGAGAAGGAGACACAGAGGTGAATTATACTACATCAACATGTGTCCCCTCTTCTTCATGTCTCCTCTACATCAACATGTGTCCCCTCTTCTTCATGTCTCTTCTACAGCAACATGTGTCCCCTCTTCTTCATGTCTCCTCTACATCAACATGTGTCCCCTCTTCTTCATGTCTCTTCTACATCAACATGTGTCCCCTCTTCTTCATATCTCTTCTACATCAACATGTGTCCCCTCTTCTTCATATCTCTTCTACATCAACATGTGTCCCCTCTTCTTCATGTCTCTTCTACATCAACATGTGTCCCCTCTTCTCCATCAACATGTGTCCCCTCTTCTTCATGTCTCTTCTACATCAACATGTGTCCCCTCTTCTTCATATCTCTTCTACATCAACATGTGTCCCCTCTTCTTCATGTCTCTTCTACATCAACATGTGTCCCCTCTTCTACATCAACATGTGTCCCCTCTTCTTCATGTCTCCTCTACATCAACATGTGTCCCCTCTGTGTAAAGAGACTCTGAAAGTTTCAGGAACAAAGATTCTCTCTCGTTTTGATCCATTTCTATAAAAACCTGTCTGAAAATGAGCTGATCAGATTTTGGCCACTTTATGATGTCATAACGATGTTTTGTCTTGTGTAACCATTAGCCAATCACCAACCAAGGTAACCCCCCCCCCCCACCTTATCACCTGAATCTCCTCCTAGAGCACCATTGTGTTATTTTTAACCAATCATCTCTCAGAGGGGCGTGGCCAGCAGCAGCTCTTTAACCTAACCTAACCTCTGACAAGCGTTGTTTCGTTATTATGAATGAAAACATACCTGTTGGGTGGCATCTTCTCCTTCGCATTGCTCCGGCAGACACACAAAGTGAATCTGAAAGAGCACAGTTCAGGGTCAGTGTTGATGTGTGTGTATGTTTGAATATGATATGTTTGCTGGTGTTTATGTGACAAACCTCCGTCAGTCTCGTGGAGTCTCTATTTGGCAGCTCGAGGCCAACGCTGCAAAGCTCCTTTTTATTCCTAAGGATGCTCTTCACACTCTGCGGCCCGACATCACGCACAGTCTTCAAACACAAGTACATACTTTGAGTTAGTGAGCGGTTACCCAATAGAACATTAACGAGAAACCAATGTATAGATTTAAGGATGCTGATGCTTAGACACAAATGACCCCAGCAGATCACCCCTTTGTCATAACTGTAACTTAAAGATGCAATAAGTATAACTAGAACTAATAAATATGGTCTTTTTTTGTATTTGACGCTTTTTTCTTTTATTTATTATATGTCTTTGCTATTTCACTTACTTATTTACCCGACATGTGTAATCTTTTTATATAAATCTCCTATAGGCCTGTAGAAAATGATGTTCCAATTACTTTTGAGAAATAAATCAAATCAGGTTTTATTTATATAGCACATTTTAAAAGCGATTTTTGGTCGAGCCAAAGTGCTGTACATGCAAATAATAAATAACACATTACTACAGTCTAAATTATGGAAGAGGATTAGGGCTACATTTATTTATTTTTTGGGAGGATTTGAAAAAAATATATAATTTTTTTTAGGAGAAAAAAGTCAGAATTTTTACTTTAATCTCAGAACAAACAAAATAATCCTAATCCTCTTCCGTACTAAATAAATACACAACGTCTCTGTATTTTACAATTAATGTAGCGTGCATAAATGTTGAGTAAAGAAAGGTATTTTGGGCATCTTCTGTTATGCATCTGCCTGCTTTTACACAGGACAATTATCCTGGCTAATCAGATTATATTTAAATAGACATTTTACCTACACATCTCACTACATTAGAAACTGCAGATTAACATGAAGCGACTTCAGACTACAAGCACACACAACAAGCTGTTAAAGTTCAGTACTGCATTATCATATCTAAACAAACTGGACAAACAAGTAGGACAAGATCTTACCTAACATATCATACATCATTACATAAGAGAAAGTCTTTTTGTCTACCTGCCCTCGTAGCAAATGGACTAAATGACTTGCAAGCTACTCAATGCATTACAATAGTTTTTGGGCTGGTGAGTGAAGCAAATCTAGAAACCACTTTTACCATATTTTACCAGCTTTTGGCTAGTGCTAATTTTCAACACTGAATGGCATCCATAATCAAAGACTGGAGGGTGGGGCTTGACATATCATTTCAAAAGACACAACAGATAGAAGCAGAATAAGATGTTCAGTGAACAGACCTCTTTCCGGACTGTGGCCCTGGATCTTATCGGGACTCCTCTAATACGAGCACAGGCGTCCATAGTGACGGAGAGCTGACCGGCCGCTCACCTGTGAGTAGAAAGGTGCCACAGGGGAAGAAATGGAGTTAGCGACATGGCAAAAGAGTTTAGACAATAAGGTCAATAGTTATATCATCTCTTTCCACAGCTGAGCCCTGTGGCTTATGTAGTCTCTCCAGTTCTATCAACAACCCTCAGCAAGTATAAGAAAACAGAAATGTGAACTCTCTCTCTCTCATGCTCCTCAGCTGTCTCTGAACCACAGCATCACATGATGACGCCATGACAGTATCTGAGCTATTAGTAAACAGTACAGAGATATCTCTATCTGCTGTTGCTGTGCCAAAATAAGGAAGTAACTGGTTTATTTACAGGTGATTTACTGAACCAACGATTAGCAATGAACTCAAGATTAAAACACATTTCAACACAAGAGGCAATGCAGAGAATCTCAAACCCATGTACAAAAAATAAGCAGTACTTAAGCTTCCTGTTGTGTCTGAAGTACAATGGGATTTTTCATCTAATTGCCACACAAATAACATCATGATCACAACTTATATGCAAACTTACTTTTTCACAAACTGTAAGTCATTTTAAGTGAAAGATTATAAATATGAAATGGTTTGGAAAAGTTAGAGTGTGTACGTAAATATGAAAGGTGCTTCTTAGAAATAATATTGTTAAAAACATTTAAAGATGATATTTGTCTAAAGGAAATACACATGGACATTAATCCATCAAATGTTTCTATTTTAAAGGTCACCTATCCTGCTATTTCTAGGCAATAGCATAGGTCTCAGATATATAAAAATATATAAAAAACATGTCTATGAAGTGTTTTGCTCAAAATACCAAACAGATCAGCCATTCTAGCCATGCCTCATATCCCTCTATTTCACTTCCTGCTTCAAAATTGCTGATTTGGGTATAAAGCTTTTTAAAAAATAAAACTTGATCAAAATAAAAAAAGAGGGGGCGGAGCTTATGCGGGACCCGGCAGCTACTGTCTAAACTAAATGCTGCCGTGATGAAACGCCATATCATGGATTATCAAGGATTATCTCTGAAACAGTATGGAGCTCAAAGGCTTTCTCTCTTGCCGGTTATACCACAAGGTGAGTTCCTTTTTACTTCCTGCTTCTTCACACACATGCTCTCCAGTACAGGTTAGCTCTGAGTGTTAGCGATGCTAATGGAAACACCGACCATATTACGTCCAAAACAGTCGGGCATTGTTTCTGATAGCAACGTTTCTGATCGGGCCGTGGGTCCACATTTCAGATATTACGTCATATCGGACGCAAATCTGGATCAGCTCCGTTGTTCCCCCGTTTTTAGAGATTTGGGTACGGAGGAAAAGAGAGAGGGTTTTATTCTCTGACGCTGCGTGAGTTCCCTGACACACCGGGGACACATCTTTATGTATAAAAGACATCAAAAAGTGCATTTTGTATGATACTGTAGGTCCCCTTTAAAATCGGTTTTAGGTAGTGAAAGTTAGTTTTTTTGACACTACTTTTAAAAAAGAAAGATAAGTAATGAGTTGGGTTGAGGTTGGCTTAAAAGGTGTAACCAAAATGTGGGTAACCATGTATACTATATGTTTTATAAACACCAGGACAAAGGTTGCCCAGTTGCCAGGAAGACAACAGAAAGGTTAAAGGAGGCCTAGACTTGTCCTGCTGTGGAGGATAATCTGCAGAAGGCTTCTGCTTCTTTGATATTCTTGAAACACTCAAGCCCGCATCAAAGATCAAACAGCGAGGCTCAGAGGACAGGGGTGTGTGATCAGAGCCGGGGAAACACGCTCGGTAAGCAGCGGGTAAAGGAGGCAAAAATATTTACAGTGTACAAGAAGGAAAAGTTTCCCAAGAAATCCAAGCCTCTCCTTTGAGGTACGGTCCAAAGCTGAGTCTAGACACATGCAGGCGGTCCTTCATCCTGAGAACCAGAGGGCTCTGTATGTATTATTATTAGGGGTGGGGGGAATAATCAATACAGCATAGTATACAGAGCCTAAGTCCCTCCCTTTCCGGTGGACCACCATGGGACGTAATTTCGGAAAAAATATGTATGGAAGTCAATGGCGAGAGAGAAATGATGTTTTGTCCCCGTTTGAATTGTGCCATGAATTACACATATGATAAGACATATAAGTGCTAATGGGGATCCTAATACAGAACAAGAACAAGAGCACAGGTTTCCTCCACTGATCCAGGACCTCCTAGCTTCTCGTGGGTGCCTTGGTGGGCAGTGTGCAAAAACAACACGACCAGCTGCTGCTGCTGCTACATAAACCTCAACTATGCAGCAAATTCAATCACAAGGCAAGCCGGCACAGTGACGTCTGTCAAAGGCGTCATGTATACCGGGGGGGACGCAGGGAATATGTCCTCCACCACTTTTAGAAATGGGCATGTTTTGTCCCCCCACCACTTTGCAATAGGATCATTTGTTTAAAACTGTTAACTGAAAATAGCGTGCACAAAGAATTGTACACTTTGAGGAAGGGTTATTTGCACATGAGCGTCTTTGAGCATTAGGAAAAGCGCTATAAAAATCCCATATATTATTATTATTATTAAGAGAACGTCTACAATCTGGAGGACTGTTATTTACGTGGTTCATTTATATTCACTAATGTTAGGGTGCGCACAACAAAGAGAAGTTTTTGTGTTTCTGTTTGTGGGGTGAAGATCTGGAACGATTTGAGTGAGGAGCTAAAGGGATGTCCAAACATTAAACTATTCAAAAAGAGGTATAAAGAAATAATTCTCACAAGGTACAGGGAGGAAACTGCTAAACCATAACTGTTTATATTTTGTATTCTATTTATGAATTTGTATTTGTATGAATTTGTGTATGTACATATATATATATATATATATATATATTTTTAAATTATTTATTCTACTAAAATCATACAAATACAAAAACGTATGATTCATACACACAAATGAACAACATTAGCTTATGGGGAGTAGCCCTCCCGTGCATCATCATTAGCATCAATATAACAATGGCATTTATTTCGTCAAGAACATATAGAAATTAAGGAGTACAAAGAAATAAAGAAAACTAATGAAAACTGGAAAAAAAAAAAATAATAAATAAAAGTTAGGGCAAGAAAAAAGTAAATACATATATAAATAATACTGGGAATATCCAATATGTGTTATATAGAGACCATTCTCCTAACTTGCCTGTATATATTATATGAATGATTATATAAATTATTCAAGATTATAAGTATACATTTATATTGTATGTTAACTTATATTAAGATGTAAAAAAATTAATTTAATTAAATAAAAAGGGAGAAGGGGTCGGATTAAATAAGTGTAAACTTCTTCCGACCCCTTTTCGGACGTGTAATTAGCTAAAGCTTTGTTGTTTATTGTTATCAGACAATGATACTACAGTTTATTCAATTATTAATTACATATTTCGTTTTGTTATTGCATTCATTTGTATAGTACTGTATCATGTCTGTATCACCTTTTGGTTTTACACGCTCGAAAAAAGAAAAAAAAACTAAACTGAACTGTTCACACTTTCTGGGGGTATTTCTGGTGACCCAAGTGGACCTGCGACAAGTTTAATAGTACGTATATATGTATTTATTGTTTACGGGGCGTTTTTTTAAGTGTCTCAACCACTTTTTCAAACAAAGTGACGCACATGACTTCTGTTATGGCTCTGACAAATGCAAATCTGCTTTTATTAGCCTGAGATGTTTTTATGTTCAGATCACAGCTCCAGTATTCAGTGATACACGATGAAAGCCAACCTACAGTACGTCACCACATCGTGCAACCAATGTGGTCCAATTACAGCTAAACTATTTGGTATTTGCCCTGTCATGGATCAACTGTAATTAAGAGAGACTAGTTTAGGCTTAAAAACAATGACTCCTCAAACAAATTATCATCACAAAAAATGGAATGAAGCTAAGCAGATCCCGCCGCCCAAAGGACTCTGAGGGGGTGTTTGTGATCGTGTTGGAGAGGAGACAGAAAAACAACCTGTCAAGGGCAGGAACTGTGTAGTCTAAAAATCTAAAATCCTGTTTGCTTCGGAGCTGATGTGAGCCAACATTTTGAGAACGAAGTGTGGGTGGCCGGAAGGAGAGATAAACAGAAAACTGAGAACAGACTGCGAGACGTGAGAAGAAGTCCGAGTGAGAAAACAAACGCTTGCTCTGTAACCAGGCACAGGTGACCTTCTGCTCCGGTGATATCAGTGCAGAAGAGATTATGACATTAATAAGAAAACCTATTTTAAGAGTGTCTTCATTACTAATGTCTTACAAATGTGAACTTTTATTGACAAACATACTGTACACATAATAATGTAATGACAATAAAGCCTTGAACTGAACTTGGTTGTGGCACAGAGACATATGTTGAGCTGCAGATGCTCCGTAGTACAGTTCAAATGATCATTTAAATGATGATTAATTCAATGTGTCATGCAAAAGCACCATACACTGCCGAGTTCCTGCATCTAAGTAGGTGTGTTACATTCAGTAGAGCTTGGTGTGTGATAGCAGGATAATCACAGGTGCTACTAATAAACCTTAACGACGCCTCTGTTCTACACACGGGTCCCAGTAAGGTGTGACATGGAGACAATGAGAGAAACAGCACTAACAAAATCAGGACTCTGAAGCTAGAACAGGTAAGTGAGGGAAACTGTCATTCATTTGTATGATATACACACACCTGTGCTTTTCTACTGTGTGTGTCAAAATGTCCTCCATCAATTGTGAGGATTTACTTTGTCAAATGTGAGAGGAATTAAATATCTTTGGGTTTCAAACAATCACTTTTATGACATTTTGAGGGACATTGAGAGGTTAATGTCCGGCAGTAGCTCAGTCAGTAGGGGCATGGACTGTGGGTTGCCGGTTCAAGTCCCCGAACAGACCTAAATATGTGTATATGAGTGTGGACTGCTACTTGGAAAGGTCAGAGTTCACCTCCTGGGCCCTTGAGCAAGGCACCGGACACTCCCCCCCCCCCCCCCCCCACTCCCATTGCAATAGCTGCCCACTGCTCCTAGTACTAGACTCCTGGTGCTAGGATGGGTTAAAAGCAGAGGACACATGTCACTGTGTGTGCTCTGCATGTGTTCCCATTAAAGAGGGGTTCATCCCTCCCATTCTATTCTATTCCAATAATCAATAATTAGAAGAATAAGATGCAGCCCTACTCTAAAGAGAAAAACTCCTGAGACACAATAATGATGTACTGTCTCAAAACAAAAACAAAAATGCAACTATCAATTAATCATTTTATTTACTAATCAACTTGTCCTTAAAATATCAGAATACAGCAACAGTTTTTCTAAGTCTAAGTTATTCCCTTAAAAGTCTTGTTTTTCTAGTCCAGGGCCCACAGATATCCAGAATAATGTGACATAAAACAGAGAAAAGCAGAATTGAGAGGATGATAACAGCATGTGTTGCCATTTTTGCAAGAAGAATGATTAAAAAGGCGATTACTTTCTGTCGATCAACTAATCATTGCAGCTCGTGTCAGCTCCAATGTCAACTATTGATGGCACACATTCAAGTATTTACTTTAGTGTTCAGTTCCACTTGAACAGCACAATGCCATTTCTATTTTAAGCTCTTAAGAGTCACCTCTGGGTGTCTTGAAAACAACACCTTCCTCCTTCAGAGAAAGAGAGTCATTTTGCACGTAAGAAATCATGTTTTCACTCAGCATTGCACACAGCAAATGTATATTATATTGTCAAGTGCATCATCATGGCAGCTTGAATCTGCTGAAAATGACTTATAAACAACGTTCATACATCAGACATATGTCATACACATATTCTCAAGGAAAGAGAGCTACATTTGTTATTTTGCAAGTAAGAGATGATGTGTTCACTAAATACTGTGTCTACAGAATGTATTTTATACTGTCAAGTGCAACATCATTGCTTCTTGTAACGGTTGCATGAACACATCTAGCTGAAATACAACCATGCATGTCATACACCTATTTACGTTAGCACAAGGTTATAAATGCATCTCATGTGCAAAGTGACTAATGTAGCTCTCTGAATTGAGATCAACGTAAATAGGTGTATGACATGCATAGCTATATAATCCAACACCCAGTCAGATATATGACAGTTGTTTACATGTCTTTACAATTTATATATATACAATATTCCAATTACTTGTATAGACTATTCTGCACTATTTCTATTTGATTTGTATTTACTTGCACTATTTTATCTGTTGTATTGTGTTGCACTGTTGGAGGAGCCTGTGACCTAATATTTTCATTGTCATAACTACACTGTAGCTATGCTCAAATGACAATAAAAGCCTTGAATCTTGAAATGCCATTTTCAGCGAAATGTGAATGCAACCGATTCAAGGAGCAGAAATATAACACATTTAGCTGAAAATGACTGTCATACATCAGACTGTTGCATTCAACACCTATGCATGTAACACACCTCTTAACGTTAGCACAAGGTTAATAAAAGGCATGTTATGGTGGAGGAATAGCTCTGTAGTGTTGCAGCTTGTGGGGCTGGTCCTCCTCCGCAGCAGCAGGCCGAAGAGGAGCCTCTCTCTGTGGATGCTGATGTTGACTCACCACCGCTAACTGCTCTATGCTAACACAACACAGTCAACACACACGCCATTATGAAGCCATTTCAGCTCAGAACAACCCATTTTTAAAACCACAGGTAATGACAGTCACACAGAGCTTCATAAAACCACCTTGTTAGTTGACAAGCTGTCAATCACAGAGGCTAGTAGGCCGCGGTCTGTGACGTCACCGTATTGTCGTTAGCTAGCCACGAAGCTAACGACAACATTAGATTTAACTAGACAACAACAAACAGCAATATGTTGTCTTTGCAGTGTTATATTAGCATGACTATTAGACGTTATTGAGTGATATTTCCTCACCCCTCAGTGTCGGTGGGTCTCCAGCAGCGTTGACGACAGCCGCTGGGTTTCATGCGCGAACCGTCAACGATCCGTCAGTTAGGAACGGTTCTTGCTAACGTAACTGACATACATTACGTAACCAACGTAACCAACGTAACTAAAGTGAAGCAACCTCACTCATGCTTACCTTACTCCAGTTTTACAATGTTATCAGAGGTGGAAGAAGTACTACACAATTGTAAAGTAAAAGTGCAAAAGTATTGGTATTGATTTATATTCTGTATTTTAAATTCATACCTGCAAAGTAGCTGGTAACAACATTTGTAAATTAAATAGTAGTGGAGTAAAAAGTACAAAATTGCCTCCAAAATGTAGTAAAGTCAAAGTATAAAGTACCGGCTCAAAAGTGTACTAAGTACAGTACTTAAGTAATTGTACGTTGTTACTTTCTACCACTGAGTTTAATTAAAGGTGGGAATGATTCATGTTTGATATAATTAATGCTACCAGACTAATTGACTGGAGTTTTACAACAAGCAGGATGAGAATCAGAGATGGAAATACTTTCAGGGGGAAATGGGTGTTAACCCTTATGCACGAGTGACTGATTAAGAAAAAAAAATCTTCCTGAGAGGTGTCACTTGTGACCTGTGTGGTCTACAGTGAATGTATTCCTGACAGCAACAGGTGATAAGAATCAAAGGTTCCCATAGGATTCCATAGGAAATGCATGCGGGTCATTTTTGACCCACTTACTATCTAGACGACATACTCGTCGCCAGCGCTTCAGTGCAGGAGCACCTGGCTCACCTCCGAGCCCTTTTCACGCGGCTCAGCGAACACGGATTAATCATCAATCCTGCAAAGTGCCAGTTTGGGGTATCTGACATTGATTTCCTCGGACACCGCGTCACCAAAGGCGGTGCTGCACCTCTGCCAGCGAAGGTGGAAGCTGTGCAGGCCTTTCCTCGCCCGCTCACAGCCAGGTCGCTCCGTGAGTTTCTGGGGATGGTGACTTTCTACCACCGTTTCATCGCCCGGGCTGCACACGTCATGCGGCCGCTGTATGAGACGTTGAAGGGCAAGACCCCCGTCCAGGCGATCGACTGGACAGCGGAAGCGGACGTCGCGTTTGCCGGGGTCAAGACAGCGTTGGCTCAGGCGGCCTTGCTGGCACATCCATCATCCGAGGCCCCCATCTCCATCACCACGGACGCATCGGACTACGCAGTCGGCGCAGTGCACGAGCAGTGGGTCCAGGGCGCTTGGCAGCCACTCGCCTTCTTCAGCCGCCAGCTGACGCCTAGAGAACGCAAGTACAGTGCTTTTGACCGTGAACTCCTGGGTCTTTACTTGGCCGTGAGACATTTCCGTTTCATGCTGGAGGGCAGAGAGTTTACGGCGTTTGTCGACCACAAGCCGCTCACTTTCGCCATGTCAAAAGTGGCGGAGCCTTGGTCGGCGCGTCAGCAGAGGCAACTGTCCTACATATCGGAGTTCACTACGGACATTAAGCACGTGGCCGGGAAGTCGAATCTGGTCGCAGATTGCCTCTCCAGAGTCGTCATCGGCGCCGTCCAGCTGGGTCTGGATTATAATCGCATGGCGGCGGATCAAGTTGCCGACCCCGGCGTCCAGGCTCTGAAGCTGGGGAGCACGGGGTTGGATCTGCAAAGTGTGGTGTTCGGCGAAGCGGGCGCTACTCTTCTCTGCGACGTCTCTACGGGCCTGTCGCGGCCTGTCGTTCCCGCCGGTTGGAGGCGTCCTGTTTTCGAAGCGGTGCACGGACTGTCACACCCCGGTGTCAAAGCTTCCGTACGCTTGGTCGCGGGGAAGTTCGTTTGGCTGGGGCTGAAGAAAGACGTGAGGACATGGGCCAGAGAATGTGTGGCTTGTCAACGCGCTAAGGTGCACCGCCACACGAAAGCCCCGTTGGAGCGTTTTTCGGTGCCTGAGAGGAGGTTTGATCACGTGAACATCGACCTGGTGGGTCCTTTACCCTCCTCTCAGGGTTTTTCCTACCTCCTCACCATGGTGGACAGGACGACCCGTTGGCCGGAGGCAGTGCCTCTCGTTTCGACGTCGGCCGCAGACGTTGCCCGGGCCTTCATTGCAACATGGGTGTGTCGTTTTGGCACCCCGTCAGACATTTCCTCGGACAGAGGCTCCCAGTTCACGGTTTGGGGGTTAAGCTGCACAGGACTACCGCTTACCACCCTCAGGCTAACGGCCTCTGCGAGCGCTTCCACCGCTCCATGAAGGCGGCCCTCAAGGCCGGCCTCACGGACGGTAACTGGGTCGACAAGCTGCCTTGGGTGATGCTGGGCCTGAGGACCGCACCCAAAGAGGACCTGCAGTGCTCAACAGCAGAGATGGTCTACGGTCAGCCGAGAGTTCCAGGGGATTTCCTCCCAAATGCTACAGCTCCTTGGTCGGCCACGGCTCAGCGGGTGGTCCTGCGGGACGCAGCGGAGGCTTTCGCTCCGGTTCCGACTTCGCAGCCCTGTGCGCCTATGTCTCGGGTTCCCGTGGAGCTACGCTCGGCTGAGCATGTTTTCATACGCCACGACGCGCACAGAGGCCCCCTGCAGCCCCCTTATGATGGACCTTTCCGGGTTTTAGAACACGGGGACAAGCACCTGGTGGTCGACATGGGCGGTAAGGCCGAGCACGTCTCGGTTGACCGGGTGAAAGCTGCTCACTTGGACGTTGATCAGCCAGTAGTGTTAGCTCGGCTGCCGAACCCCCAGCTTTGATTCCTGTCAGGCGGGGTGAGTCTGTTGTTCAGTTTCCTTCTCTGACGGAGGCCGCACAGGCGGAGGTCGCTGTACCGACTCCGGTGCGCAGATCTCGTAGGGGCAGGCGTGTTGTTCCCCCCCGCCACAGAGATTTTGTTTACACGTGAATTCTGGGGGGGCTTGTGTGGTGACACCATGTTGAACCATAATTCACCTTTTGTATTGTGTTGCCACACGGACCCTTTAGTGGGGACCCTGGCGTTAGCTGTTCATTCCTGCTAGCTCTTCCTACTATGCAGACGTATGTATTACCTGTCATGACAACTGATAATAAATACTGGAATTCAATATTAAATACTCCGCCTCCGACTCCCTTGTGCCGGCACCACAGTATTCAAATATTGCATTTTGCATGTATTTAAATCTCCCTGCAGACACATTTGTTATGGTAGCCTACATTATATACCGTTTTGTTATTTCTTAAGCACCCTTTCTCTAGCTGCTTGTAACAGATACAAAGCACTCGCAAATGGCTGCTTAACATTTGTAAACACAGCTGTATCACTAAATGTGCAGCTGATGCTATGCTCTATTGACATTTATTGGTGTTTATGTATTCCACGTAGTCAATACATTGTTAATTAGTTACATTGCACACTGTTCAATATGCCCATGTTAACGATTGTGGGCCTTTCTAAAATAAAGAATAACGTAAAAAATGTACATTATTTCCAAGCAGCAATTTGTAGATTGACCATAATTTGGTTTTTCAACCATTTGTGTGTCTGCTTGTGCACCTGACTGTAAATCCATCCAAGAGACTGAACTGAGCTGAACCTGTGTGACCTCATTTGATATCACTTCAGATTTTAAAACCACACCTTCTCTGGTTGCTTAAAGGAAAACATCTCAAGGGTAAAACTCAATAATCAAAAGGATGTGTGCCAAGTGTTGCTTGTTGTTGTTGTTGTTAACGCATAAATGAACGGAGAAATGCAACAACAAATCAGTCAGTCCTTGAATAACTCAAACCTGATGACTGAATGTTGAAATATAGTTCCCCTACATGTTTCCATTTCTTCCACATGTTATTGTATTGTCAATGCATCTCAGAAAAAATGCATGCCAAACCTCCTGGAAACTTGAGTTTACTGCGGTCACATCACCAGAAACAGCAATATATGGAAGTTGGACAAACTCCACATGTTTCACAAGTTGAGGTAACTCCTTGTTGACAAGTGGTGAAACCGAGCTGGAAAGGAATGGGCAGAGATCGCCAGAGATGAAGAGAAAAAACACGAGTTTTCCACAACTGATTTATCCAATAGTCCACTTGCCAGCATAGTGAACCCTGGAATGTTGAGTACCCCCAAATTACAAATAGAAATGTATAGTACGGGTCCCCAGCACATGAAAACGGCAGGATGCTAACTTGTATAATTTAGCATAAGTTGTGTTAACTACAATGAATGGGCATGTGGACAATATAGTTATAACATTTCTTGGCCGATTTAGACCATTTTGGAGTGGTTTTGGGGGTTATTGAGGAAGCTGAATCCATATCTGACATTTTCAGGAACAAAAAAGACAGTTTTAACCATAAAGTGGTCATATTTGTCTTCTATTTGTATTATTATTTTTCAAATAAATGAGCAATCTGTCAAATCCAAATGATCCAGTCCCCTAAATCTTCAAAATCGATCAAATATTCATCAAAATCAGCACACAGAGGTACAAACGAAACAAATGTTGGAATGTTCTGGTTAATACTGCCATTGTTGATACTGAAACTGTACTCAGCATCCTCAAAAACTGTTGGAGGAACCTGATACCTAAGATGTTCATTGTCATAACTACACTGTAGCGATGTACAAATGACAATAAAAACCTTGAATTTTGAATCTGGAAATGTCATTTTCAGCTAAATGTGTTGCATTTAAATGCAACACATTTAGCTGAAAATGACTGTCGTATCAGACTGGATGTTGCATGTTATGGTGTGTAATGTTGCATCCTCAAAAAAAAACAAATCACTCCAAAATGCAAGTGGCCAACAAATGAAAGTTAGCATCCTGCAGTTTCAATATGTTGGGGACCCATACTATACATTTCTAACATTTGATCTGAGGGATTTCTCTGCATGCAGCTGGCCACGTGCTGGAGCTGTGGCCGGCTGTGCAGAGCCTCGACGGACAGGTTTGTGTCAACTTGTTGTTGGTGATGGTTGTGTCCCCGCACACTCTCCCAGCTAATTTGTCCTGATTGCTGTCTTGTTTATTGTTTGGCTTAGACTTTCTGGTGACGACAGTGTTCCCGCTTCCTCTCCCATAAAGTTGCCCTTTTGCTCTTTTGAAAGTTCTGCTTGTGGCGTTGTGCCCGAGCTATCATTAGCATCTGTGTCTCTCGTCTGCTGTGTGCTCTGCATGTGTGGCCATTAAAGAGGATTTCATCCTCCCAATAATATATTATCTAGCGTGCAGCCGTTTGGCTGACACTTTTAAGCACCGGCCACAGTTACTACTGTAACTACGATTCTATGCCGTGTAAGTACTGGCCATAGTTACTACTGTAACTACGATTCTATGCCTTGTAAGTACTGGCCATAGTTACTACTGTAACTACGATTCTATGCCGTGTAAGTACTGGCCATAGTTACTACTGTAACTACGGCTCTGTGCTGTTCTCTTCTTTAGAAGCTAGTTAGCTGGTCTAACCCAGGGGTACGAACCGCAGTTCCGGCCCCTAGCCTTCGGCCAGGCCAAAATGACAGTCGTCAGCGATCCGGCAGAGGCCCTAGCTCTGGCCCAAGAGTTGTCCGTCCTTCTGGCCAAGGACGCAATCGAGCCAGTAGACCCTCTGCTCAGCCCAGGGGGTTCTACTCGGCGTACTTTCTCGTGAGCAAGAAACTCGGTGGATTCTGCCTGATCTTGGTCCTCAGAGGAATCAACAGATTCCTGAAGGTGCTGCCATTCCATATGCTGACCACAGCACATGCACAGGGGGAGTGGTTCGCAACCGTAGACTTGAGGGATGCCTACATCTCAACATCTTGGGCTGCCCTGATGCCCGGATGACCGCGAGAGTATCCTGTCACTCAGAATTCTTGTGTGCTCGCGAGAAGATTCTGGGAACAGATCCTCTGACGACACTGGCTGATATAGCCGTCACGTGGGTCACAGGTGATTTTGTTGTTATTGGTACTCAACTGCACATGCGTGCAATGGATATATCCAGTGCTAAAGGCGGTCATCCGGGACTCTTAGAACCGTAGTTACAGCCGTAACTATCGATTTGTCCTATAGAGAAACTTTAAACAGAAGGTTTTCTCATTTGAAAAGCCACTAAATAGCTTTAAATCTTTGCACACTCAACTTAAACTCATTGTATTCCCTTGAGATATAGCACTGATTCATTTCCTTGAAGGGAAGTCAACACAAAGTGAGGCAGAAACTGCATATGTATTTGGTTTTATTGAAGAAGAGAGATATGAATAGGTAGCCTGTTTTAAGGCACCTTACAAATGTACAACAAAAGCTCAACCATTTATTTATTCAGAATACAAAAATACACATCTCAGTGACTCCAAATCGTAATAAATAGTTAACCATGCATTCTAACCATAAAAAGGCACAGAAAACAGTCACTTAGTAGTCATACAAATGATCAACTACTTTACCAAAAATCATCCAGATAGTAATACAGGTGACAACTGTAACATTATATTCCAAATGTGAAAACACAATACACATCATGTCAGTTAACCTTAGGCAATAAATATGCAAATATTGTTTATACCTACATATATATTCTTAAAAATTAAAACTGTGCCATTGTAAACATAATGTAAACGAATGAAACTCACTTTTCTCCCATAGGAACCACGTCAAAAACCAAATGTTCATCCCGTCTTTTTTTTTTTTTAGATCCTTGCATGGGTTTCGGTTGGTTTTTCGGGAAAACCAGGCAGTTTTGCAGCATTATTTACAAACTACTGGAAAACACAGCGAGGGAGATTAAGAGGTGGCTACTTCAAGTCTGGGGCCAACACACTTGAGATTGAGAAACCCAGCAGACACTTTGGACGAACAGAGACAGAACAGGTGAGGAGCTGCGACAGTGAGAGTGGAACAGTGATGAAGATTAAATGTGGATTTGAGGCCAGACTTAACGAGCACTGCAGGAACAAGGCAGCGTTTAGCAGATACTGCTCCATATAAAGCACATACTGAAACTGAAATAGAGTTTCTATAGCAAAAGGTCATAAAAGGTATCAATGATTGATATTCTAATGAATTAAAGGCAGAGTTTTGTCCACAAATGATCTTCAGTCAGGCTGCGGTGCGATAAAATACGGAAGAATATGTGTCAATCTTTAGCTAAAAATATCTTCTTTTAGGCAGGATTTGCATGAAAAATCTTATATTAGATTGGAATTGAACTGATTCCTGCATGCCAATGAGCAATATTGCAGAAAATAACAAATAAATAGCCTGACTAAATTGATTGTCGGCAGATAAACAGTAGATTCTGTTTAGAGTCGCCCCCTGGTGGGACATTACGGTAGTTTCACTGTCATTTCTATTATTTTGAAGGATACTTTGATGAACGATGAACATGTGGCACTCGATATTAAGTTAAAAAAGTAAGGTTTTAATTCAATCCTTAACAGCAGACATATATATAACTCTTAGAGGACATAAAGGCAACTAATTATTCTCCAAAGGGGGAACTAGAGTTGAAATGATATAGTAAGTTGGCAATGGTAAATATACAATTGCTGATAAGTTATCCACTGTTGTAGTAGCCCAAACACACACGGATGCATTGTGGTACATATTACATGTGAACGCAACAGTCATGTCTGCCATTCACTGACACAGTCCTACTTCAGTGTATCACCCTGGAAGCACAGAGGAGCAAAACTACAAACTAGTGAACCGCTGGAAGAATATTTTTGTGTGTGGAGTCCATAAGAAAAAGCAGTCTGTCTGCGGGCTTTAACTTTTTAAAATCTAAATCCCCAAACCTCGAGGATGTACAAAAAACTCTTTTTTTTCGCACTGAGAAACATCATGTTGGAAAGCTGCAGAGACAGTATCAAAACAAGAGATAAAATATTGCACCATCATAAGAATACAACAGCATCATCAAGAGATCAGAACAACGTACACAATTGTTATGGTGTAATATACACAATCAAATGTGTAAGCTGTTGACAATGCATGCCATGTCAGCAAAATCTACAAATGCATTATTAGACTACAACACTTACAAACATTGTTTGCATACACTGGCATACTGTATATACAGTGCATATATGTATATACAAAACTTAGCATCACATATAGAAATATACCCTGTAATGCCACCAGTCTTAGAAGAAACTAAAATAAGTGTTTTCTAACAACTTGTAAATAGAAGAAGAAAAAAAAAGCTGCACTTGAACAACGCTATGCAGGCTGCAGGTCAACTGCTCTATTCAAAAGCTACCCTCGTTAGTGTTAAATACTGTGTTAATCGGCAAAAGTTAAAAAGTTGAGGTGAACCGTTAACGCTATGTAATGATATGAGTGTTTGCACTTGCACAAAGCAAGACGTTAAAAGTGCCTTTTTAAGAGTTCCTTTAAAAATAACCCTACAGCTAATAAGATGAATTTCCTCTCCTGACTAATTAGCATTTTAATCTCACCTTAAATGGAATTAAAACGAATTGCTTATTAAATTAAGAGCGCAAACAAAGTGATCAGATGTTTTCTTCTTCCATATTCACTTTGGTACTGATATCCACTAAGAACGTGTCACCGTACAGATATTAAACTCCATATACCCAACCCAGTCTCACGGCATTTCGTGTTATAGTCACGACATTTAATCTATTGATTCGTGTTCACCATCACGATTTTCACCTTTTTTTCGTGTCACACAGAACGATTTTAAAAGCAATGTATTTCTACTGGTAATGTGTTTCGTGCCTGCAACACGTATTTTTCTCCGGTCGGGTCGTGGAAGACCGGAAGCTGTGGGGTTCATAAAAACATGTTCTTACTCAATATCAAGCCACGGTTATTGTTTTTATTTTAAATCGTATAATGTCGGACTTTTTTTGTCGTCTGTGAGGAAAAGAAATGGGGCTCAGAGCCTCAGGATACTGAAATCTGTATTTTTAAAATCTTTTTTTCCTTCTAATTTGTTATTCTTTTCTAAATAACACACTGTTATTTACTCACCAATAACACACAATTATCCTTTTTTAGTGAATTTTTATTTATTTGTTTAATTCCATAATCTCTGGCTTTTTTGGCGTCCATCAGGAACTGAATTTCAAAATAAAAACAACCGGAAACAGACGTAGGCCTATAAGGGACATTTCGAGCATCATTGCGATACACAGCCACTGAACTGATTACCCAAGATCCTCAGCTATGGTGTAAGCTCGCTGATTGGATGTTTTAGCCGCAATGCACGTAGGGATATGGTGTTAATGCGATATGAAATCCGAAAAACATTTCGGAGTTTAGGATGGCCGAAGACACTACACTACCCATAATCCCCAGCTATCATTTAGGACTACTGTCCCCGTGATTAATCTTCAAGCTCTGGGATTGGATGTTGGAGTGGCAGTGCGCCAAGGTTACGCCGAGCGTCAAACAGCTGTTTGAAATGGAACGAAACCACGCCAGACTTTCTAAAACTGGATTCGAACGGGACCAGCAGATTCTGATTAATGATGTGAAATATAAACAACCCTTAAAGCAGACTTTAGTTACACCCGAGTCAAATTCAGGGAAGGTGATTGTCAAGTGCCAACAATCAGGAGAGATATTTGATAGTTGCTGCTTGAGAAGACTAAACATTTATCTGCAGATCCCTATAAAGCATATTGATTACTCGTTATTCTCTACTAATAGTTAATTAAAAACTGTATATAATGGATATTTTGCACATCCCTTTCAAGATTTCAAGATTTTCTAAGGTTTATTGACATATCATATACACAACTACGGTGTAGTTATGCAATGAATGAAAAACGGGTCGCCGGTTCCTCAACAGTGCATTACAAGACATCTATCAATATAATATATAATAATCGTGGCTTGATATTGAGTAAGAACCATAGACTGTATATATAAAGAACATGTTTTTATGAACGACACAGCTTCCGGTCTTCCAAGACTCGACCGGATAAAAAGACGTGTTGCAGGCACGAAACACATTACCAGTAGAAATACATTGCTTTTAAAATCGTTCTGTGTGACACGAAAAAAAGGTGAAAATCGTGTTGGTGCACACGAATCAATAGATTAAATGTCGTGACTATAACACGAAAGGCCGTGAGACTGGGTTGATATACCTCAACAGCTTTTTAAAAAGAAAACCTATTATGACTCCTACCAATAAAGCACGTTATACACTAAATGACTGAAAGTATGGCACGAGTCTTTGACACATCATCATCATGCAAACAAAATAAATTAAAGCTAGAAAAGAAAGATTGAGGACCGAACTAAGGATGCTTTCAGTAGTAACAAATGGCATCGTAATACTTAAGTCATGTAAAACTTGTTCAAGTGTTATTCTGCACACAAAATAATCAAGACACTAATCATGCAGTTAAACATATCTAAGGTTGAGCAAGCATAGCATGCGACAGTTTCCCACTGTTTGAATCCAGAGACTGTGATGTTCCCACGTTTCTGTCGTGCTAATGAAACTCCACGTCTACAAACTGAAACTAAAGCCACACTCATGGAAGTCCTGGTTCTGCTACTATTTGTAATTACAACTCAGCTGTCAGTATGGATACTTGCATACCTGATTGTGTGCTATAAATGGTTATTAACTTAGAAATGGCTTCTTTTTTTTTTGTGAAGATCCATGACGTCCTTTTCTTGTTTCCATCCCCTCTCTCCATTTGGCACCAAACTGTTTCTGGATGACAACATTTCAAAGGCTTTTTTCTGCAGAGGGATCAAATCCAGCTCTCTTTAAGGCCTTTTCTTGCCTTCCCTGCCCACGGTGCTGCTGCCAAACTCTTCCACTGTGAGGGGAATCATTAAGCTTCTCTTCGGTAGCGTCCGGGTTAAAGGTCAACCATGGAGGCCTTGGCCAGGTCCTTAGTTCCCTGGAGAATTCTCTTCATATGACCCACTTTCGATATCCCCAGATCCTGAGCAGAAAGAAAGGAGACACACAGATTATAAACAGTCTATCTCGAGTCAGGTGACCAAACACCGGCATAAAGGGCGACTTTATTTGCTTCAGGCTGAAATATCTCAACAACTACTGGAGGTGTTGGAAGTTTCCAGAGATACAGAGCTCTGTTGCCATTTTTATAATCAGGCAACCTGTTAGAGCCAGTATTTGTTTTTTTATAAAAAAGGCCACCTAATCGTGACGTCTGTAGTCAACACAGTATAAAAGACTACAATTCCCAATAGGCCTCCTATAAAGAGACAGAGAAGCGAAGTCCCTCCTCTTCCGGTGGAGCTCCATGGGACCTTATTTCGG
>CALSBZ010041181.1:5890-19513 GCA_943591055.1 Gobionotothen gibberifrons
AGAAGAGGGGACACATGTTGATGTAGAAGAGACATGAAGAAGAGGGGACACATGTTGATGTAGAAGAGACGTGAAGAAGAGGGGACACATGTTGATGTAGAAGAGACATGAAGAAGAGGGGACACATGTTGATGTAGAAGAGACATGGAGAAGAGGGGACACATGGTGATGTAGAAGAGACATGAAGAAGAGGGGACACATGTTGATGAAGAAGAGACATGAAGAAGAGGGGACACATGTTGATGTAGAAGAGACATGGAGAAGAGGGGACACATGTTGATGTAGAAGAGACATGAAGAAGAGGGGACACATGTTGATGTAGGAGAGACATGGAGAAGAGGGGACACATGTTGATGTAGGAGAGACATGGAGAAGAGGGGACACATGTTGATGTAGGAGAGACATGAAGAAGAGGGGACACATGTTGATGTAGGAGAGACATGAAGAAGAGGGGACACATGTTGATGTAGAAGAGACATGAAGACTCACCGGGCTGCTCATCAAGCTCCTCCACGTCGGGGGCAGGAAGTTCCCGCTGGCTGCAGGAAAGACTCCCATCAGCTGCTCCAGGGGCTTGAACTGCAGAGAGGCACAAAGAGACCAAGTCATTTACACTCAGGAAAAGAGAGAGGGTTGTATTTTCGGACACTTCTCCTCATTCACACGCAACTCCGGTTCAAGCTCCGTGTTAGAGATTTTCAGGTTCAGAACCGGTTCTTCGGTTTAGCTCCGGCTCTTTTCACACCGCCCAGAGTTCGACTGGTGCTGCGTCATCGTTTGAGTCATGGCGTAACCGTTTGCGTGCCTGCTTCATAAAGCCAAACCGCGCGGAAACCCCTCACAGCTCACACCGACAACAACAACAATGGCTGATTGTGCTCCAGCTTCCTCTGTACCTCTTCGGAAGACCAGGTTCCCAGTAGGTAGCTGGTCTCTTCAGTGGACCACTGCTGCTTGTTAAGTTTCTCCATCGTTGGGTACAAACTGGATAAAACGTGGGCTTCTTGTTGTTGTTCAGGAGTTGATCCCGCGCCTCGACGTAAGCGTGGCGTATGCGGTCGGGGCCGATATTCCGCATTTGACCGATTATCGGTATTGGCCTTTTTTTTTTTTTAAATCAAATTGCCGATTAACATTAGCTAGCACTAGTGTTTTGCAGTTGCTAGCAGCTTATTGGGATGTTATGCTAGATAGACAGGCATTGTTTTGATATAAATGAAGCATTATTGTTAGTTAAGCATGTCAGCCTGCAGCCCCACTTCCTGTCTCTCTCTAACTCATTGCAGATGGCTGCACTAAAGAAAAGGGCACAGAGAGGAAACCAGTTGTAAGATGTTTAAAAGTTCATTAAACATAATATATGCTTAAATGCATTTCAAAGAAGTTGTGTTGGAGTTTCTGTTATTCTACATTTTGACACCAAGATTTTCTGATTTTACTGCATCGGTTCTAAATATCGGATATCGGTCTCCTTGATTACTAATAATCGGTATCGGCCTTGAAAAAGCCATATCGGTCGATCCCTAGTAAGCGGTGCATTTGCTCTGGCCGGACAATCTTTTTGGTGCTTGAAACAAACCGAATTCCGGAGCTAAGAGGCGGCTCCGCTGCGGTGTGAACAGGACAACCCGGTGCTTTTCAAGCTCCGAACCGGCCCTGAAACACCGTTGGTGTGAATGAGGTATTTGAGAGTCTCCTGACACGCCGGGGGGACACCGGGGACACGCCGGGGACACGCCGGGGACACACGATGAATAAAAGTCATCAAAAAGTGCATTGTGCGTGATAGGTCCCCTTTAAGTGAGTTTTCTAAAAGGTCAATGGAAACATCATTTTATGTATATTGAACACGCAAAAACAAATCAAGTAGAGACGATAATATTGGATGTCTCGGATTGTTTTAAATGCAAAAGCAGAACCCACTTTTTAAATAGAAGTAATGCATATGGAAGTGCGTTTCATATTTGTTGTTTTTTTACACGATTGCATATCAGCGATTCTTTCCAATACGTTTTGGAGTGTGATGAGATAAAAGAGCAGAGACAGAAAACAGAGAAGACGTTTTGTCTTTTTACCGGTTTAGTGTCCTTCTCGAAGTCGTCGAACATCCCTTTGATGTCTTTGAAGTCGGAGGCGAAGGGAGCGTAGTGGAACGGGAAGTACCACTTCCAGGAGGCGCAGCCCTGCAGAAACACACACACACACATTAACGTCACACACACATTCAAGTTCTCTTTTCATTAGATGATACACTTTGGACAAAACATACCGAACAGAAAAGAACACTTCTACCTGTGCAATTAACTAAAGCAGCAAATAACACTTCTCTTAATAACATATTGATCATTTACTGTGAAGTCTGTTACATAAATAACCGGGAAAATGCACATAGCTGTCTTAAAATTGCATCACACAGGTTTTAAAAAAGGAGTATTTCAAGCTCGAAAAACTATAATTTGAACTCAGAAAAAAAGTAGTAAACCATTAGTCGTATTTATCTTTCCATTACTTACATTGTTTGGTAGTTGGTACGACGCAATAACGTAACCGTCATTATACATTTTTCAATTTCTAAAAGACATTTATACATCTATCCCTAAAAGCTTTAAAATGTTCATCATTACGTGGCGGCTCATCTTTTGCTACGGTTGAGTGTTAGTCAGAGAAATGTGATGCATCGGTTATTTGTATTTAGACAAAACATACCGAACAGAACAGAACAGAACACTTCTACCTGTGCAATTAACAAAAGCGGCAAATAATTATCTTAATAACATATTGATCATTTACTATGAAGTCTATTACATAAATAATAGGGGATAATAATAGGGATGCCAGCGATTATTCGATTTTTCGTTAGTCTCCATAATCGCAAATTATTTTTAAAATTCGATTTTATTTATATATTTTAATTATTATTTCTGTTTTTCTTTTTTTTCCTGGCTTAGTTTCAACCAAAATATAGACTAGTGCTAATAATAGTAATAGTATTAATAATTGTAAATGGCCATTGGTCACACCACCAGTTTGTTGTACTGTAAACTTGGAGGAAGCCAGCAGTGCAGACGAATAATAGATTAATATTCACAGAGGGGCTGTCCGATTTTTGAATTTGATCATGGTCAGTTTCTGGCATCCCTAACACACACACACACACACACACACACACACACACACACTTACTACTCAAACTCAAAGATTAATTTATAAAAGAACACTGAAAACAGCAACAATTCCAAAACCACCATCTTCAAATTGTCCGTTTGTTTCTCATACAATTTAAAGATTTTTTAATTCATTACATAAACGTCTGAAAACAGAAACAACTCCCTAGAACCATTCCTGTTTTATTCAACAGTTTAAAGACGTATTTCTTTAAATGTATATCCTAAAAATACCCACTTTAAAGATAGTATAACAATGAGCAAAATCCTCACCTTTGATTGGAGGGTAAGTTCTGTTGTGTTTTCTAAGACTTATTAAATGATAATTATTCACATTTTATACGATATGTGTTCCTTGTGATTCGGAACGTTTTAAAGTTCTGGACTTGTGTTATTTCCCGACAGACAAAATGAGATAAAAGCTCTAAAAGACAGTCAGGAAATAAAATGAAGCTTTTCTTTGCCCTTTTTCTCCACTAAGTTTCCCCGCAGCTCAAAGCTTAAAATCCAGTGCGATCAGACCAACGTGGACACGCTGACATTTAAAAACCTCCAGCAGGAATCCTGATCAGAACATTTCTTTAAACTGAATAAAAGCTACATGTCTTTCTCACTACAGTGTGTGTGTGCGTGTGTGTGTCTCACTACAGTGTATATGTGAGTGTGTGGTGTCTCACTACAGTGTGTGTGTGTGTGTGTGTGTGTGTGTGTGTGGTGTGTCTCTCACTACAGTGTGTGTGTGTCTCACTACAGTGTGTGTGTGTGTGTGTGTGTCTCTCACTACAGTGTGTGTGGTGTGTGTCTCACTACAGTGTGTGTGTGGTGTGTCTCACTACAGTGTGTGTGTGTGTGTCTCTCACTACAGTGTGTGTGGTGTGTCGTGTGTGTGTGTGTGTGTGTGTGTGTGTGTGTGTGTGTGTGTCTTTCTCACTACAGTGTGTGTCCTGTCTGTCTCACTACAGTGTGTGTGTGTGGTGCGTTTAATACTTTTTAATAGCCTTAATTTTCGCTAAATTGATTTATCAACTTTTAATACTTTTTAAGACCCCGCGGACTAAGAGAATAAATATAAAAACTTAATTTTTTTTAAAGCTACTGTAAAGGAGTACAGTATTAAAGTGACCCTGAGAGTTGAGACAGCACGTCCTCCACCGCCCGCTGAGAGCCTCTAGCATCGAGATGAACCCCCCCCCAGCTCAGTGTGTCAGACGTGTTTATGTGGGAGTGAAGAAGAGGAGGAGGAGGAAGAGGAGCGGTGGAAATGAAACCCTGCAGATGAAGCGTTTGGACCACTTATCCTTCGTGACACGACCTTCACTTCCCACAATGCACCTCTGAGAAAAGCAGACCCTCTCTGTGAGGTAAAGCCGGCGCTCTATTATCAAAGATGCTCATTCAGATGATAATGCGGGACGTTAGCATGTCTCTTTTTAATAACCGCACAGATCATTTATGGTAATGCCGACACATGTTTTGTCTCCGGGAGAAATTCATTCGTGACCTTGTACAGCGGGGTCAAAGGTCATCAAGCACGAACAATAATAAATACATATATACACACCGCCCTGTCTCATAACAGCTGAGGTGGAGGAGAAAAGCTTAGCATTTGGTATGTTGGGATGTTTATAAGATAATTGGAATTAAATAGGAAACGGAAAATCAATTAACATTCCTGGCCGTGTCGGTTAGAAAAGTATTTGAATTTGTATAAAATACATTAATTCATTGAATAGGGGTTTTTGTTTTGCTCCCACTGAGATCTACCTGTGATCGTTTACATGCCTACACCAGAAGCCCCACCCCCTCTATAAGCCCCACCCCCTCTATAAGCCCCGCCCACCCTCTATAAGCCCCACCCACATCCTTGTGTCATTGATGAGTGTCAGCTGTGATCAGCGCAGTCAAATCGTCTTCGCGGCCGCTCGGATCGAGTCGTCTCTCCTCGTGGATCCGGGTCGACGCCGGCAGAACGCCGAGTCGATGACATCACCACGAGGAGAGGCCCCGCCCCCAGAACGAGAGCGGGGGGAGTGACTGCGACAAGATGGCCGCTCAGCGAATGGATAAACAGCTTCATCATTTCACAGATCTGAGCTCAAGTAAATTAAATACAAATGATGATGACATCGGGAGAATGAATTATCTAAATGTTTAAATTATTTAAAAATATAAACCGTATCTATACTGTCCGGTTTTATAGCAGCTGATAGGAGGAGAAAAGCTAACCATGTTATATCAAATATGTTAAAATATAACATTATAAAGAGGAATAAAGCCAACTTAATGGCACAGCAAAGAAACTCAAAAACTTTAAAGATCTAAAACATTTTCTATAAACACAAAATAACCATTTCTCTCAAATATTGTTCACAAATCTGAAAGAATCTGTGATAGTGAGCACTTAATAATAATAATTATAATCCATCCCACCTCACAGGTGTGGCATATCAAGATGCTGATTAGACAGCATGATTATTGCACAGGTGTGCCTTAGGCTGGCCACAATAAAAGGCCACTCTGAAACGTGCATTTTTGCTTTATTGGGGGGGTCCGAAAACCAGTTTGCACTTCGCACAGCCATTGAAGAGGAGTGGACCAACATTCCACAGGCCACAATCAACAACCTGATCAACTCTATGCGAAGGAGATGTGTTGCACTGCGTGAGGCAAATGGTGGTCACACCAGATACTGACTGGTTTTCGGACCCCCCCAGACCCCCCCAATAAAGCAAAAATGCACGTTTCAGAGTGGCCTTTTATTGTGGCCAGCCTAAGGCACACCTGTGCAATAATCATGCTGTCTAATCAGCATCTTGATATGCCACACCTGTGAGGTGGGATGGATTATAATTATTATTATTAAGTGCTCACTATCACAGATTCTTTCAGATTTGTGAACAATATTTGAGAGAAATGGTTATTTTGTGTAAATAGAAAATATTTTAAATCTTTGAGTTCATCTCATGAAAAATGGGAGCAAAAACAAAAGTGTTGCGTTTATATTTTTGTTCAGTGTAGATTTGAAGATGCTGTTATTCACCCATTCTTATTAATTAGAAAACGTATTATATTATTTTCAAACAGTAGTTTTGCTGCTATACGTGGTTTACTTTTAAAATCTGTTTAAAATGACATTTTGATTCAAAAATCCAATAGTTTTTTCAATCCTGTCACTTTAAAAGCTTTTCTAAATGTGGGGGAAATAAATACATCCAGCCGTCTTATCTTGCTTTCTTTATGTAGTTACATTTTAAAATAAACTACAATGAATGCGTGAAACGTCCCAAACAAAAGCCCCTCCTCCCTCGGGGGGTTTCACACCTAAAACCTGACATTCTGTCTCTTTCTGTATTTGGGATAAACCCGTCTCTGGTGATTTAGCGATGTGTGCGTGACCATCATCCCTCTCTCTGAATTAATGGGTTCCCCTGAGAGTTGCATATAGACAACTCTCAATCAGCTCAAACCCCCCCCCCCCCGGACCCTCTTATTACCCGACGCTGATGACTTCATTTCAAGATAAAGATCAATATTTTACAACAATAGAAATGATTTAGGGTTTAATCACACTGCAAACAATAGAGAGCAGATCGCGAGGTCTCTGCTGTTTGTCCAGACACTTCACCGTAAGCAGTTCTTGACTTTAAAACAGGATAATAAAATAAACCTGTCGCTGTGTTAGAAAGCAGCCCTGATGCCCCGTTAGCATCTTGGGACAGAACGAGTGAGGGTCCCGAGATGAGTAGCTTCAATTGAACACTAACTGGGAAATAAATAAGTAATATATTGGCTTTTAAAATCACTCATTCGTGGGAATTTGAACAATCATTTTAGTTGAAAATGTAAGTTTTGTGACTAAAATCATGGTTTTGAGACAGCTCCATTTAAAAAGAAAATAGCTTAATAACAGATTCAATAAATAAAATGGATTGTATAAACACAAGTTCAAGTAAGAATGTCCAATAAAATAAAAATAAATATGTATATACATGTAAGAATTTCAAGTTAATTATTTAAATGACACAATTTCGGTTCTGCTTAACAGTTTCTAAACGCCGTAGACCCTGTATTCCACCAACCATACATTCATTATATATAAAAGTGTACATTTAGTGAAGTGTACATTTTTTCAATTGAACACTAACTGGGAAATAAATAAGTAATATATTGGCTTTTAAATCACTCATTTGTGGGAATTTGAACAATCATTTTAGTTGAAAATGTAAGTTTTGTGACACCGAAATGAAATCTACCATGGGCCGGATTTGGACCGCGGGCCTTGAGTTTGACATGTGCTTTAGTGTGAGTAGTTGCTGTAGCAGAGGTCGCGTTAACCGAATATTTTCTATGACGGATTTTTTTTTTACAATGACGGAAAAATCTGAAAGCCGTCCGTCATTTTGACAGATTAGAACAAACGCAGAACAGCGCCAGTTTCGAGCGTGATCTCAAGCCAGCCGTGTCCTATCTAGTTAGGTGCACGTTCACATGAGGGGCGGGGCTAGCAACATTCGACCAATCACAAACATGGAGAAGCGTACTGACAGCGCAGCGCGTCAACTATATAATTAGACAAATATGAAGAAGTTAAACTTTAAACATCCATGACTCAAACACTTGATCCAGGATCAAAGCCACATAGCTGCACCTGCAAGGTGAATACAGCTGGGAACAGAACAAGTGTTTGAATGCGTACATTAACAGGTGAGTGTTGCACGGCCAGATACGGCTCAGCTGATCAGATAAGGAGATATATGATACATTATGATGTGAAATGCCGCGGACTGTACTGTTACTTTGATCCGGTTACTTATGTTGTGGCAGATATTTAAGTAAGCTTTCTTAACGCTAATGTTATAATAGTCAGATTGCTCTGAAGATGGGAGGTGATATTCTATTAATGTTCACGTTCACACAGTCTGTGATTTCTGCCGGCCGTCTTTCCTGCAACGGCAGTTTCTCTGTATTTCCTTTCTCCTGTAATGTGACTTGATCGCTTTAAACTCTGCACACGGAGCTCTGATTGGTCAGCAGGCGGTGCTTTCACTGAGTTGATCTCTTAGCCTGCAACCTAACCTGCTCCGGGGCAGGTTAGCCGCTAAGCATAAGTTACCATGGAGATCTAGCCCGCTAAAAAGAGAACCAGCTTCGTAGGACCGGAAAGCCAGAGTTTTCCCTGAAGTTAGCCGCTAAGAGAACATCCTGCTTCGTAGTATACCCCCCAGGTAGTAGTGATTAAAGACTCGTTGACCAATGCTTTGAGTGTTACCTGGTAGTAGTATCTCAGCACCCAGCAGAGTCCCTCCACGTACGACCGCACCACCTTCTGCCTGAAGTCGTCGTCCGTCGCCTCCACGTCAAACTTCGTCTTGTAGTACCTCTGCCTCCAGCCGTCCTCCCACAACCTGCAGGATTAAAGAGGAATATATATAGGATTGCGAGTATGTATTTCTACTTTTTAAAACGTGTGTAAAATAACTTGGTGACATTACAACACTGCAAATGAATGCCAATTACTTAGGGGAACATCTTGAGAGGTGAAGGTTGAAATAAAGTGGGACATTTTGATTTGGTTTTTATTTAAATGTTTTATAAGCGCCACCCTTTATTATTTTATTGTTATTTGCTTGTAAAGTAAAGTATTCTATGATTGTATTCTCTGTATAGGGGTTTCACAGCGATTATGGCAACCAATATAAGATCATTTTACAAAAGAAAACTATAAATAAATATGCAACGTTTTATTATTTAAAACTAAAATCTAATAAAAACATTTTTATATATATTTTATTTGCGTGTAAAAGCATTTGAGCACTGAAGAGCGCTCTATGTCATGAATTATTGTTTTATTATTAATATGATAATAGGGTTTCACAACAAGACCAGGATTCAACACCAGACCCTTTACCTAGAACTGTAATTAAAGTATTATTTTAAATGCTGCATCATCGTCTCCTCACACAGTATTTAGCTCCCGATGCATCACACTGCTCTCTGGATTCAAGAGAGTGGATTAAACATCCTTTCCTCCATCACTTCTGTTGGTTGTGACCTTGAGGTATAAATGTATTCAACACCAAAGTGTACGTGACTGTTGGAGGAGTCGATCACATGTTTGTAGATGCACCTAAACGATGCATTTGCTTATTAAAGCGCTGCTCTGAGCATGTATAGGCTGAAATAAAATGTGCATTAACTTCCTCCCCGCTGCAGGAACAGTGTAATGGCTTTGACTTCTGGGTAGATTTGCGTTGTGCACACATAATGAAATACGGCGGAGCATCTGTGCGTGTGTGTGTGTGTGTGTGTGGATCCTCAGAGAGCAGCTCTTGAGAGGAAAAGCCTCCATGAATACCAATTCAGCCCGACGGATTTAGCAGCTTTGAGGAGAGCGTCACAGAGGAATTTACCGGAATATTCTTCTCTGCACAGATTAATCACGTGCGGAGGCAAGTGGGAGCTGTTCAGCAGAGGTGTGTGTGAGTGTGAGTGTGAGTGTGTGTGTGTGTGTGTGTGTGAGAGTCTGTGTGTGTGTGTGTGTGTGTGTGTGTGTCTGTGTGTGCGTGTGTGTGTGTGTGTAAACAGCTTGTTCTGCAGCACCGTGGAATTAATGAGTGGATCGCTCTAGTTGTGTTCTCTTAAGTGCGAGAAGCAGGACTTTTTTAGGCACATATTCAACGGTTACATTTCCCATATCCTCGATACGTCGTCGAAAAACCCACTTTTATATTGAAATGATTAGTGGACAGATCAGACAATTAACGTATTTACTAAATTGTAGCAAAAAAACACCAAACAATTCCCTAGTTTTACCTTTTCAATTGTGAGGATCAGTAGGATGTAGTCGCTCATAATCAGAAAGTAATACGTGGAGATCATCCTGCTGAACTAAACGTGTAATATCCTAAAAGTTTGTTCACCACAGAGATTATTTTATGCAATAAATCTAAATTTCACTTAAAGAAGTTGTAGAAATTAAGAAAGATGGGACTATATGAAGCAGAATGTGAATACGTCCATGTACTCTGGTCCTTCAAGTTTTTGATGTCTTTGATGTGATATCTCTTCTGTATTTGCGGGTCCCATTGCTATTATTTTCATTGGTCCTTCGAGCCGGAAGAGACGTTTTCCTTGGATTCCATGATGCAGCCTAGTTTCATATACGGTGAAGCCTCATCAGAATCTACACGTCCCAAGCGGCTAGTTCATCCTCCTCCTTACCTCAGTGACTACAAAGTGAGTTATGTCAGCCATAGGCAAGCCACTACAACTCCTAGTTATCAACACACACATATACATACACTACGTCTGCTCCAAGGCTGTAATACTGTGACTGTTGTGTTGATATCTTCAGTAAAAGGAATTAACCGCTACCAAGACTCCTGTGTTCTTACCGACACCCCAAGGAGTTCGTCATTCCGAGTAGAACTTTCATTATA
This sequence comes from Gobionotothen gibberifrons, assembly GCA_943591055.1. Lineage (NCBI taxonomy): Eukaryota > Metazoa > Chordata > Actinopteri > Perciformes > Nototheniidae > Gobionotothen > Gobionotothen gibberifrons. The sequence goes on from CALSBZ010041181.1 coordinate 16,494, forward strand.
CAGTCCTTACCTAATTCCCTACTTTTCATTGGGTTGCTTTCCACCTTCCTCTTCAGTAGGACTCAGATGTGGGTGTTGCACTTTTCCTTATACATGTGATGTTTTGTTTCTTTCCGTTAACCGTCAAGTGGGAAATACGTATTTTTTTGTGTGTGTTTCTCTTAGTATCCTAAGAAACTGTTTGTATTTATTTTGTTTAGAAAGGGGCGGGTCACATAAGATTTGATTCTTCTCCCTGCTCCTTTTCGCTCAATGGTGTTTGATTGTACATTTAGTTTTGCGTACCATGAGCGGGACAAATGAAAGTCACATGGAGAAATCCCATTGGCTTTTAGTCGAGGGAACCAGGGAGATGCTGCCTTCAGGGTCCAACACAGAAATACGACATGACACGACTGAGTGTTAATTTAAGATGCGTTTACCTGACGTCGTCTTCGGGCTCCGGCTCGCTGTCGCTGTCGTTAGATTTCCTCTTGACCCCGCGGCCGTCTGTGCTGCCGCTCGGCCCGGCAGACTGGGGAGGAAACCACAAACATGCACATCAGAAAACAAACTCTTTCCTTTAGAGAACAGTGGAAAGAAACGGCAGAAAATATATGGATAACATATTTAATTAATGACTCAAAAGGATGCCATAAAAATGTCCAGGGATTTTCTTTTGCACTTTGCTTAAAAAAAGTTATTTTTATATTTAAATGTATGAGTGTCATAAAACAAACGGATTTCCGATAGAACACAGTGAGAAGATATATGTAAAAAGTGCATTAAAATGACTTGTGTTGTCCATTTAACCGAACAAATCCAAAATATAATAGTTTATTAACTTTAAGTGTAAAAAATAAGCAAAAAAGCCTCAAAACTGAGCAGCTGAAATTTAGGATTTTTTTGCAATTTGTCTTAAAAAGTGAGTATTTTTATATTTAAATGCGTTGCATGAGAGTCAGAAAACAAACTGATTTCCTAAAGAACACACAGAGAAATAAATGGCAGTCTAGAAACTCAAGATTATGACATAAAAAAAACTCGTTTTGTCCATTTAACCCCAAATATAATACGTTTATTAACTTTAAAGACCGAGAAGCTGAAACTTGCATTTTGTCTTCTGACAATTTTTATATTTAAATGTTTGAGTCAGAAAACAAACGAATTTCCTTTTGAAAAAACAGCCAGAAGAATGGCAGAAAATTATGAAAAACGTGCATTAAAATCTAAGAGTATGACTTTAAAAACCCCAAATGTAATAAGTTAATTAACTTTAAAGACAGAGAAGCTGAAATTTAGGATTTTTTTGCATTTTGTCTTCTGACTATTTTTATATTTAAATGTTTGAGTCAGAAAACAAACAAATTTCCTATAAAAAAACAGCCTGAAGAATGGCAGAAAATTATGAAAAACTTGCATTAAAAAGTCTTAAAATCTAAGAGTATGACTTTAAAATGTCTCGGTTTGTCCATTTAACAAAACAAATCCTAAATATAGTCAGTTTGTTAACTTTACATGAAATTAAAAGCAGTACATCGTGAAAATTGAGCACCTGAAATTTAGCATTTTTGCTTTAAAAAGTGACTATTTTTATGTTTAAATGCGTTGTTTGTGTCAGAAAACCAACTGATTTCCTATAGAAAAATACAGTCAGAAGAACGGCAGAAAATTGTGTAAAACGTGCATTAAAATATCTTAAAACTCAAGATTATGACATTAAAAAAAAGTATTGTTTTGTCCACCTAACAGAACAAGTCCTTTTATTAATTTTAAAGAAGTGTATCCTGAAAACTGAGCAGCTCGAAAGAAGGATTTCTTTTGTTGCATTTTGTCTTAAAAAGTTGAGTATTTTTATATTTAAATGTTTGAGCGTCAGAAAACCAACTGATTTCCTATAGAAAAAACAGGCAGAAAATTGTGTAAAACTTGCATTAAAACGTCTTAAAATCTAAGAGTATAACTTTAAAATGTCTCGGTTTGTCCACCTAAAATAGAATACTAAATATAATAGTTAATTAACTTTAAATTAAAAATAAAAACAGTAAATCCTGAAAACTGAAATTTAGGATTTTTTTTGCATTTTTTCTTAAAAAGTGGCTATCGTTATATTTAAAATGTGCGTTGTTTGAGTATCTTATTGATTTCTTAACTAAACATTTCATCCTTGGCAACAAAAAACAAATATCGCATTAAAAGCTGTTCAAACGAACCTTAAAAATTCAACATATAAAAAAACATTTTAAATTACAGCACATTTTACACGAGAGTTTTCATAAAACCACTTGGCTGGTTATAAAAAATGTAGCCAACTATTTCTCTCTGCACTGAAACTCTTCGCCTTAAAAAGGAAAACTGATGGAAGCAATAAAATAAAATATAAAATCTCCACCATAGCTACGCAGCCTTCCTCCTTTGTGAAGCCTTTGTGCTCTCGTTCATTCATGTGCTAATGTTCGTCTGGCTTGATGTGTTGATATGTAAAGCTTTACATCGGCAGGACGTTTAACAGCTCCGGGGCTAAATTCAAAGACGTGGCCATGAAAGGAAGCATATTTTTTTAAACACACCGTCACCTGCCACCAGCCACAATTTAACTTCAAATAGGCACTGGCGTCAAAAAAAAAGAAAGAATGAGTGTGTGACATTTTCACAATTCTTCAAGGATTTGATTTTAAACCGGTTGTTTAACGAAGAATGGCTTTTGATTTTGGGGCATATTGTACTTGATAGAAGACCTTTAAGAGTTATTATACGACATAAATACAGAATGCATTGTTCCATTATGTTTATCCAGGGAGCTATACAAGTGGATGTCTGCACACCTCTCGAATGTGGATGAATAAACGTGCGTAAAACCAAATGTGGATGATTTGCAGATGTCGTAAAAAGACTGAATTTTATCAAATTAATTGCTAGAAATGTTTATTTTCTGCCTGGAAAAGCCCAAAATGAAGGGTTTTGTACTTTAAAAACCTCACCTAATTATGGCACACGTATATAAGTTGATAGAAATATCAAAAAGGGGTTTTAAAAAAAAA
>CALSBZ010041183.1:0-13273 GCA_943591055.1 Gobionotothen gibberifrons
TCTGTCTCTGTCTCTGTCTCTGTCTCTGTCTCTGTCTCTGTCTCTGTGTGTGTGTGTTTGTCTGTCCTTCTCTGTGGGGCCCGTAGGGAGCACTGTTGTCCGTGTTGTGTGCAGAGTCTCTCCACATGGCTACTCTCTGTCCCTGACCACAGCCCTCAGACTGAGAACATCTGCCCGTCTGTCTGAGAGCCACAACCTCAAATCTGTTTAACTCCTCTCCAAACTCTGGCCTCATGCAGTCTGCGTCTGGATCGCTTTGTTGCTAAAAGAGGAAAGACTTGCTGTCAAAGTGTTCAGCTGTAAGAAGAACAGTTGGTTTGTTTTCGCACTAAATTACAGTTTATTTGAAACATTTTTGTGTAATCTTATAATTATTTATCCAAAACAGATATAGACTTTCTTGTTTATTCTTTTTATAAGAATAAGATCAAAATAACCACACTTTTTTTATTTTTTGGATGATCGAGAAATGTCTTTTTGTTAAGATGTGAAGTCCAGTTTCCTTCAGGGCTTTCACAATGTTCCCCAAAAACCCTTTTTTATAGCTTATAAAATCCATTAATTATAGTGTTAAATAGGTTCTTCCCTGCTTTTAGTGCCCTCCTCTGGTGTCATTGTAAATTTGACTGTCCTCCAGTGTCTGTTTTACTCATTTTAGCCAGATGTTCATTCACGTCTTGGGCCACTTTGTGATTTAACTGTTATACTGAAAAGGAGGGTTATTATACCATAAATATATCCTGTTTGAAATAAGACATGACTTTTGTATCTCTCAATCCTTATTGGTCTTCGGTATTGCCTTTCAAAACATTTCATAATTATACATTTCACTTTGTATACTCTCAGTGTTTCGGAGTCAAAACAGATGCTCCTTGTTGACATTGTCCCTGTGAATACTAATCATGTCTTCCTACTTTAATTTCCTAAGGAGCATTGAGGATAGATAGACGCGTACACACACTGATACACACTAAGGTGTTAAAATCAGTTGGAGTCAGATGTTTGAGTAGAGTATTTGATCATAGGTCTCTGGGACTTTCCTCGCTGGCTACACTATGGAGACCTCAGACAGATTTGTAAATCAACGTTTTTTTTGTTGGAAATGTTCACTTAGCAATGCTCTTACAAGACTCACACTTCAAAGCACTCCCTTCCCACTCCTGTGTAAAGAGAAACTCTAGCAGGCATCCAGTCAAACGTAACACACCGCGAGTCGTGTGTGTTTAAGCGTTCCTGGATGATCGTAATAATTAACAACCCAGAAGAAGACACCGTATAACATATCTGCAGATGTAGCTGGAAATAGCCGCCGGGAGGAGCTGGCGGGGGGGGAGGATGTGGGTGAGGAGGAGGGCAACAATTAGCTGAGCTTGTCATTCTAGTGATTAAACTGATTTAGAAGCGTGGAGTTAAATTGGTTGTTCTGCTGTTAGCGAGGATGTGACATACAGGCTCGGGTCAACGCTCTGCAGTACGAGAAGTTCTGCTCCATATCTGCCGCCTGCATGAGGCTCTCCGTCGGAAATAATGTGAACACAAACGATTAGCTTCTGCGCAGTTGTTTCATATTATTTTATACTTCACCTCGTTTCTAATGATTATCAGTCATGCTACTGAAGGAGCGTGTTGACATTTGTTTGCCAGAAATAATGTGAACATGGCGGATGAGCATGCTCCTGCACAGTTGTCCAGTTACAACCAGTTTTGCATTAGAGATGATCCGATTTTCAAAAGATCGGAATCGGGAGAAAAAAATCGGGGATCGGGATTTTTTTTTTACAATTTTCTTTTTTTTATAATTTCTTTAAATAATTGTATTTAATGTTACAAAACTAAAATGACCATGTTCACGTCTTAAAGTCATCCTGAGGCCTTAGTTTTGGTTTAAAATTACACAACATCATGTATGTGTTGCTTCTTTTGGGCTTGTTTTCATAGATGGTTGCTTATTTCTCTCAAATCTGGCAACAGAGTGGGCGCAGTGTCTAATAGTAGCAGTAAGCTAACGAGAGGCTACGTTCAGCTGGTGACTCGGGAGTCGGGACAGAGAATATGTCAGGAGTTTGGAAGTATTATCAAATTGAAAGCGAAGACAGTGAAAAGGCCAAAATAATAACAGCCAAGATAGCTGAATTCATCACGTTGGATGACCAGGAGTTATCTGTTACCTTTTTTCTCTCTTAATGTATTGCATAAAGATCGGATCGGGAAAAATCGGTATCGGCAGATTGTCAAAATCAAATGGTCGGAATCGGATGCGAGCAAAAAAAGGTGATCGGGACATCCCTATTTTGCATTGTTTAATATATTATTATTTTCTCTGTTATCTTAAGAAAAATAGATGAAATTGCCGCACCGCTCTAGAAAGTGCCATAAGTGTTGTTCTTTTGACAGCAACTCATATTAGCAGGTGCCTCCCCTCTGATATTAAACACGTGGTACCCCACTGTCACTATCTTCATACCCATAACATTAAAGCACTGTTCTCTGAGCACGGCATGTCGCACCACTTTGAATTTATTCCCACTAAGCATTGATGAATATTACATGAGGGCAATAAATCAGCCCTTCTCCTCGTTCTCTCTCTAACGCGCCTGGTTAGTTCTCTCCTAATTGTGAGACATCTCTAAGCTTTTATTTTCCGCATTGTTCTCCCCAAGACAAACTACAGCATTAGTGTTTAGTTTAGATAAATGTGGAGCAAACCTCTCATGCTTTAGTAGCCGTGACTTGTAACTCAGACGTAGTGAATGCACATAGAGGAACATTCTCTATAGGCTGCTTGTTGTAGTGGGCGTTAGCATCACTAATGGCAGATGTATCTTGATGACACACAGTGCATCCAGTAAGCCTCACATGAAACACCATTTATGATTAACGACTAAAAACTAAAATGACTAGCAGATGCAAGTGGGAGTAACGTCTTCTCGTTAAGAGCTAGAATTTACTCGCCAGTTAGAGGATTAAAATGGTTTGAAGCAGCACATTTATATATTTTTGAATCTATATGCATCAACAGCTTAAAGGTGGGGTAGGTAATTTTGGAGAAACCAGCTCGAGTGCGCTAGAATGTGAAAATACACAACCGGAAGAAATCTGCCACTTCCTTACAGAGCCCCTCCTCCAACACACACAAACGCGCACATGACCAATGAGGGCACGAGATAAGTCTGTGCACAGATGGAAGGCTGACAGGCAGGTAGGCCATCCAGTTACTTTAGCCGGGCCGGCTCAGATGATTGGTCGTGCTTTTTACAGCGCTACGGCTTCCACAGATGACATTTTTATATGGATTTTTTGTCAAAGCACTTCAGATATTCATTGCTATCGGGATGTTAAGAGCATTCCATGGAATATAACAACAAGTGTATCTCGAGCCGGTTTCTCAAACTTACCTACCCCTCCTTTTAACTGTAATATCAAAAATGAAAGGAAAGCCTAGCGTCTTTCAGCTCTTTTTAGATAACAGGGTGTTCTATTTGTCTCTGATCAGTGTTGGCCAAAGGAATAAGCAGCTGAATCATGTTGCATACACATTACATGACATTTGTTAGACGCTTTTATCCAAAGCGATTTCATACATTCAGCACTGTGGACAATCCCCACAGGAGCAATTTGAGGTGAAGTGTCTCAGGGACACAACGACATGCTGACTGCAGTGGGACTCGAACTTGCTATCCTCTGATTCGAAGTCCAGCACACTCTCCACTGAGCCACAGCCTCCCTCTGGCAGTTAAAGAGCGTTTATGTTTCCTTGGGAGTTGCTGGAGACTGAAATCTAAAAGAGACACAAATCGAACTGGATATGCAACAATTTCATTTTCACACTGAATCTCCTACGAGTTCCAACAAATCCAATCTGTTTTTACTAATTTAATGTGAAAGTCAAATCTCCCTTACAGTGTTTTTAAAGCATTTCAAAGTTATCATGGGTGGCTTTAAAGGTGCTTTGGGACGTCTAGCTTCTCATCATCTTCATTATCTGTTACATCTCTCTGAGTCTGACCGATGATAACCAAAGCAGGCAGATGCTTTCAGAGCTAAATCATGTCGCATTAGCAGCTAAGGAGCATTGTTGTTCCCTTGGGAGCTGGTGGAGACCAACAACGAGGTTACATCTTTAATTGATCCTGTTAACAGGCAATTGTTTGCTTATACCAAAACATTGAATGTATGTTAACGCTGAGTTCCCTATCTTTCAAAGTGGCAAAACAAAACCAATCTATATTTCCTGCTTCAGTGTTAAAAGTTAACTTTAAATGTGAGTGTTAGGCGAAACTCCCTCAGTGTTTTTAGGCTTTATAATATAAGGTTTTAAAGGTGTATAGGGACAAGCCTTTGTTGGTTTTCAAAGTCTTTAACATCATTCATTAATCTCCATGGTCTCTTAAAGCCTGAAATGCATTTTGAAGATCACTTTTTAAAAGGTATAGGAGTCACAACGTCAGTAGTTTCAGGAAAAAGTTGGGTTTTAATATTTTTGTTCCAGCCCAGGTTTGGATGGCAGCAGGAGTCTGAACATGCCTCAGGAGATCCGTCAGAAGTGGAGGTTGTACTTTACTTTAATCGCTGCCTTTTTGTCTCTCCTCACTTTCAGACATCGATTGTGTCTCGCACGCTGCCGTGTGCAGAAGTCACACTTGTATCTCTTTCACCTCTACTTTTACTTTCTGACCTCTTTTGGAGAAATGCATACAACTTCAGATGGAAAACATTATGCGCAAAACATGAATAATGAACAGATAATAATATCCAACGACAGGTCAGATCTGTAAATGATGAATACTGTTTTGATCTACTCCTGCAGTGCCCACAGGTCTGCATTAATAAATCATGAATCATGGCCTTGTTTCTGGTTTTCTCAGCATGTCATGAAGCCTGCATTTCATCGAGCTAGTTCCCAAGGTAACACTGAGCAAAGTTACACTCTGCACCTGAAGGAAAACCTGCTTCATGACTCACCATGCCGGCCTGCACTGTCATGCATTGCCCCATTTTGTATTAGCGACACCTTATTATCCTTATGCTCTCCTCTCTGTGTTATATCAGCAATAACACTTCTCTCCTCAGACCCAGTTCAAGATTGAAATATTTATGAAGTCATTTGAATAGAAAAGTGGGTTACAGAACATTGATTTAGTGAGCAGCCAAGGGCGGAGCAAACACTGAAACATTAGAAAACAATGCAGCATTATGCTAACTGCAGAAGTGACCAAACACTCTTATACCAAAGGATTACAAGAAGTCGTAATTAGGGATGCACGATATTGGTTTTTTGAAACCGATACCGATACCGATAACTTCCTGCTTCTCAAGACCGATACTGATAACCGATAATAATATTATATATATATTAAATGTACCTGTAGTTTTTGCACACCTGGTGGTAAAAAAAAGACTAGTAGTGAGCAAATGACATGAGCATTACTACTATGAACAAAACAAAGCCAAGAACAGTTTTGACTCTTCAAAGTGACCATATTTATTTCCCCAAATAAACATAATTGAGTCAATCAGTCAATGTTTGTAGTCTTTGTCCAGCCACTGCGCCGTCAGACCTAGCATGCTAACGGGGCATCACTGGTCCATATGTCCTGGTGAAACTTATGTCCCGTATATCGTTATCGATCAGAGTATGAAGGAGTGTGCATTGCATTTGTTAATACAAATAGCAAGCGAACTATCTAACTCTGAAACTTTGAAATAGTCCCATACTACCGACGACATGTTTGTTTACTGTCCTGGCTTCACGGCTGCACACCATTTACGTCACAGCCAGGCATGAGTTAGGGAGCGCTGGATTTGTGAAAAACTCCCCTCTTCCTAAACCACTAATACCACAGTACTGGCAAACGGGAGGAGCCGAGTGAAAAACAAGCGCCCCTCATCCCAATCCACCCACACCGCAGTATTGTTTTCTTTTTTTTTACCCAAAAAATATATTGTATATTATCGGGGCTATTAATACTTTTATCGGGATGACGTCATAATTCCTAATATCGGACCGATAATTATCGTGCACCACTATAGACTCTTGACACTGTTGCACATCTCGTCTTCATCCCACCTGTTGACATCCTCTGAAGTCTATTGTTTTATGCACTCAGTTTGCTGCAGACTCTTTATAGTTTTGTGTCGCTGCAGTCGCATAAATTCTGTTTACCACCACCATCTCCTCAAGGCACAACATATCTCTGTTCTGACTTTTATTACGGGAGTTTTGTTACAACCTTCGATACAGCCCCGGGATATTTAGGATACAGTAATGTTATTGCGTTAATCATTCTTTAACACAAAGTCAAGGGGACGTGATCTACTGTTAGTTAACGCTACACAGCAGAGGAGGATTATGGGAAATGTAACACCTTTAGGGCTGCTCGATTATGGCAACAATCATAATCTTGATTATTTGGGTCAATAATTGATATCACGATTATTAAAAACGATTATCCATTTACTTTGAAAACATTTTTGAACAGTATGTTTTGAACAGTTGATTACCCTGAACTTTAAGTATAATTCAACTGAAAAACCAAAAAAAAAAAGAGTAATAATAATAAAAAAATCGATTTCGGTTACGTTGTTTTCGTAATCGTTTTCGTAATCGTTGCAAGCCATAATCGTAACTGGGATTAAAATACGATTAATTGAGCAGCCCTACCTTTCACCCCCTAAGAAAGTTTTGGTAGTTTTCTTTTTACCAGGCAGGCCCAGGGGCGGACTGGCCGGTACTGAAGTGGGCCGGTCGGACGACGTGGACCGTTCGGATAAGTTACTAGCACCCACCCCCCGTTGACAATTAATTAGCGGTATTTACTTGCAGCACCGAGGTGGGCCGGTGGGTTAAGTCACTAGATATTTGGGAAAACATGATTATTTTATTTCTATCCAAGACTCAACTCTTAGTGTCAGAGCATGTTGATTTGAATTCACTGGTCAGGTGCAGTACGAGTAACAAGACGGCAGATACAAACGTCATAATGAATCTTGGCAATATTTGAAATGCTCTACTCGGGAAATGAGAGATTTTTCCCTGCGTTATCAAGGCCTGGCTAACTATTCCCCTTTTCAATCTTTATGCTAAGCTAACTGGCTGCTGTCTTTAGCTTTGTATTTAGTGTACAGAAATCACATTGAACGTCTCATCTCAATCTAAGCGACAAAGTGAATGAGTGCTCATCCAAAATGTAAATGTCTTACTTATATTTCTCTCCTATTAGTGGTCCGTTGGCTTTGTTGAACTGCAGCATACATGTGGATCTCACAGTTTGGTGTAGGGGGGGTGAGGGCTCAGAGGTGAGAGTAGAGAGGCTAACGGGGGGCTTTTAGCCTTTAGCTGTGTGAATGGAAGCTGTGTGAAACCCAGTGATGAAGCTCCAGCAGCAGCAGCAGGACGCAGCAGTGATTCATGGAGTCATACGGCCCACCACTGTGTGGAGACTAACAGAGTGTGTGTAGAAATATGTGTGTGTGTGTGTGTGTGAGGATAAAACACAAGATATTGAGGAAAACCGAGAGGGCAGATGGGAAAATGGGGCAAAAGCCAAATACACTGGGGCAAGGTCGAAGTGGAGAGAAAAGTGAATTTGTGGGTGCGCTAATTTATTACACTAATTTCATCTACTTGCAAATGATGTCTGGCCTAGCATCCTAAAGTCCAAGGTGATTTAGATATTCACTTGATTATGATATACAACTAAAATAAATCTCTATATCTGAGGTGACTATTCCTCTCCCATATGTGTTTGGAAAATAATCTTTTTTTAAAAAATAAATCAAGTTTAACGTCTATAATCAAAAATAATTATTTATGAATCAATGGACTCCTTGTCGACAGATTAACGGCAGGTCTACACTTACTTATGCAAATGTGTCAGTCACTTCCTGTTGCCATGACGACAGTTGCACCTGCTAATACGATTAGCTTTGTTTTCATTTGTCGGGAGATTAAAGATTAGGATTCATCAGCATGGCGGACACGTGTGAACGCACGGTGACACGATGAACCTGGGACCTGGGACTTGCTGTTATAATAATGCACATATTACCCTAGAGATACTGGAGTGTTTCGCAGGTGTCTCACACACACTTGTTGAAAATGTGGTGTCTCCTCGTCACCCTGACATTACACTCTTCAAGCTCACACCCAGCAAGGTGTCATTACGCTGCAGCTAAGCCTGTCTTAATATAGGGATTCATGTCTGGATAAGGATTGGATCAGCTTTAAGCCTCGGATGCTCATCTCTGCATGTCATCCCAACATATGTACAAGCACAACAACATGCAGAGTGATGCACATGTGCTGTTTCGGTAATGAAAAATGCAAAGTAGGGGAAGAGTACTTCTAAAGGAACGTATGACATTACTGTAAGAACGATTTTATGATCCAACTATTGGATAAAAACAGTTGGGCTGTTTCTCTTTACAGACTGGTAGCAATCACGATGGGTCCAGCTATGACTCACCCATGCGCACGCACGCACGCACGCACGCACGCACACACACACGCACGCACGCACGCACGCACGCACGCACACACGCACGCACGCACACACACACACACACGCGCTCAAACGCAGCCTTTCCAAACGATAATCTGTTTTCTTCTCTGCGCCCTATACCCACTTTCATCTAGACATCCCTGTTTGTTTGCTCCAATCCACTGCCCCCCCCCTCACTATCATTCACTCTGTGCCCCCCCCCCATCTCTCTTTCTCTCCCTCACTGTCCCCCCCTCACGATCATTCACTCTGTCCCCCCCCATCTCTCTTTCCTTTATCTCACTTTCTCCCCTTCACGCGTCCCTCACTGTCCCCTGTCATCGAAGTCAGTCATCAGTGTTGTACTCTCGTCACCTGTCATCACACTGATGCTTCGAGGACACACTACACACTGTATGATCAGATCATTTGACATACCTGGACCTGCTTGTTTGCTTTCTGTGTGAGTTGTTTGTGATGATTGACACCACTCTCTCATGTCTGTCCAGTATACAGTAAAGCTAGAGCATGAAGGCCTTTAGCTTAGCTTAGCATTAGTGCTGCAACTGATATATACATATGTTTCCAGATAAAAGATGGATTGTTTGTTTTATAAAAGGTCAGAAATGTGGAAAATGTAGTATACTAGTTTCTCAGTTCAAGGTGCGGTCCTAAAATGTCTTGTTTTGTCAGATAAAAACCAAAATATCTTCACTTTAAATGATATAAAACACAGAAAGCAGCTAATATCCATATTTGAGCGGCTGAAAACATAATTTAAAAACATTTTGTCTTATAACTACCTAAACATGTTTTCCCCTTTGGGTAAATCCAGCTGTTTTATTAATCAATCAATGTTTATTTATATAGCCCAATATCAGTGTCTCAGTGGACTTCACAGTTTGTACAGAATATCAGTATGACGATACGACACCCTCTGTCCTTAGACCCTCTGTCCTTAGACCCTCTGAGACCCTCACATCGTACAAGGAAACACTTCCAGAGAAACCCCACAGTTTAAAGGGGAACATGGGAGAAACCTCAGGGAGAGCAACAGAGGAGGGATCCCTCTCCCAGGACGGACAGACGTGCAATAGATGCCGTGTGTAAATCGAAGAGATAATACATTTACAACATAGGTAGACCAAATGTTTGGAAATACATGTGTCTATAATAAGAAGATGAATCCACAAGGATGTCAACAATCCTGTGGAAGCCAACAGGGAAGTAGTATGGTGAGAGTCAGGCAGGACCACAGAGACAGGTTCAGCCACGACTCGAAGTCCAGGACTCAAATCAGGACTCAGGATCCAGGACTCAGGATCCAGGACTCAGGATCCAGGACACATGATTCAGGATCCAGGACACAGGACCGCAGCAACAGGATCAGCCACGACTCAGGATCCCGGCGTAGATATAGAGACCAAAAAGAAATTTGGGGGAAGCTGGGCTAATCGGAACATGAGAGTACACAGGTACAGACAGACAGACAGAAGGAAGAAGTAAGGCGTCCCCCGACAGTCTAAGCCTATAGCAGCTAAACATGTCTACGTACATGCACCCCCTTAGGATAGGTTGAGGGAAAGGGGTTGCAAGTAAGTAAGTACTCTTCCTCCAGTCCTTATATGTTGCTAAACTAAGCTAATTGCGTTCATTGCTCCAGCTCTGGCTACGAATATGAATCTTACCTAAAGAAAGAAAGCGACTAATACTAGGATCACAACATGAGGACCTACTCCTTTTATACTCGTGGGGGATCAGCTAAGCACAGAAAGCAAGGAACTGCTCCAAAATACAGACATCTCACTAATTAACACACTTTTTAATTCTTATCTTTCTTAACACTTCAGACCGAGCCTGTTTACCAGCGCTGAGCTCAGCACCTCCTGGCTTTATACTAAACTGACACCAGAGTGGTATTGATCTTCTTATCAAACTCTTAAGCCAATAATCCTATTTCCCAAAATGTTGAATGGATCTTTTTTTCTGAAGGATTTCACGTTTGAAAGAGAGATGGGATGCAGGAATTGATTTTGTTCTCCTTGCTAAGTACTTGACTGCATTTGAAAACGGTTGATAAGAATGATCTGCTGTCATTCTTCCCGAGTCGTGTCCATTCATGGCGACATAAATCAGACTCTGATCTATTCGCTGATTCTGAATCCATTTCGGACTTTCTCTCTTCGACGGCCCATCAGTCTCTCCGTGTGTGTCCATGCCAGCCAGGTCAACCCTCATTAGCATCTACTACACACTCCAGGGAGCCATTTGTCATGTACATGAGGTGGGGGTGGGTGGGGGGGGTGTGAGACTACACACACTTCCAATAATGTCTTGTGGTTTTTAATGAAGATGTATACACCACTGCAAATCAGGAGCCACTCATAAGTTCACATACAGGTCACATGTCAGGCGCTGAGATAAAGCAGCAGATATCGATCTGATGATTGAGTTCTGCGGGGGGAAAAGTTGCAGATGCAGCAGAAAGGACCAGGACAGGCAATACCTGCTTGTTTTTAAAGAACCATGTCTTTGTATTCATCATACTGCACTTGTATATTTGAGCTGAAACTGCTTTTGTTTGAGCTGCACACTCTTTGTAGCTAACATTGGCGCCATGAGTGATTTCCCTGAAGCTGCAACTCACTTGAAATTACTTTTTGTCAATAGGAGTGATAAATAGGCTTATTGTTTGTGTCAGTCGCTTTTCAAACTGTGTTATCTTCCTAAGCAGAATGGATAGAGGAAGCCTCTGGTGTCACTTCAGAAGGTCATCCTCAGAAACGGCTGAATTATTAGAGACTAAAGATCGATGCGCCATGTTTGAAGTCGCTCACAGCTCCCTGTGTGTCTGCTTCTTTGATCCTGTTGTTTTAGCTGCCTGCCATTTAGTTAATTGTGTTTTTGTGTTTTGACACAGCTAAACTTTTGTGTAGCTTTTGAACTTCTTTGTCACCGGAGGAAGTCGTGCACGTACTAAGAGACAAACGTATTTGTTGTTGTGGTATTTTAATGAAATTTGTAAGGGAAACTTCTGCAGCAATGGAGAGTCAGGACTCAGAGAGACACGAGGAGAGTTGGAGCTTTGATGTCAAACACTGATAGTTTATTCACAAGTATACGGCCGGAGAATTCATATCACAAGTCACAGCAGCAAAAGGTTCTGACTGCACGGGTGGGTTGCCATGTCAAATCTCACCAGCCTCTCTCTCTCGATAGACCTTTTAACTAGTTTACAGAGAGTTAGTCCACATATTTGGGGAGATAGACTAAACAGCTGGGCCCCCTGAATCACTTGCGTCTGACCCTTAATGGCCTCGAAGCCAGTGTTCCCACAGCCATAAACCATTTTGTGACCGAGGGTTGAACTGGTTTATCAAGATAGCTGGAGCCTCCCATTCCTTAAGAGAGATAACAGACTCTGGGTTGGTCGTAAACGTCAACACACAGAAAAGGTTAAATATCTAGGAGTAAAGACAGAATTATTCCCTCACAAAATGTCTTGACAATAAGTATATACAGTTATTACCAGCTCTGTAGTGGCCAAAATCCCAAAAAGTTTTGTCTTGTAACTCGATACCTCAAAAGTCATTGTTCTTGGCCACATGTGGAGCTTGGGGCTGGGAAGCAGTGTCAGACTCGCAGTACAAAATCCACTGGACGTTTCTGTTGCTTTTCAACGTTTATTTCCAGCAAACATAAAACTAAATAGGAAAAAATATGAAACTTAAACAGCAGATCCTAATAATCTGTCTTTTACTAAGAATAAGGTTGCGTCTGCGTGTTAATGACGGTATTGCTGCTGCCTGTGCTCTCCCGTCACACACCGCACCTCCAACTTAAAGCCTTAGCCCCGCCCCCTTCACCTGAGCAAAGCACACCTCTCACTGAAACAGAAAAATGCATTAATAAATGTTCCAAATAAATCAAAACAAAATAAACTTAAATGCGGCTCCTACAAGCTGTACCTTGATTTCTTGAGTCAATATCCCAGAGTTTATATCATAATTTATGTTCGAATTAGGGCTGAACAATTTGAAAAAATCAACTATATTGAATATTTCGACTGACATTGCTATCATTATTAGAGGGAATGATAATTGTATCTTTGAAAATTATGTAAACATGGTTATTGTGTCGATACCAGAGAGGATCTGTACAGAAAAACAATATTTCTATTAAGTCAGATGACTGTTTATGGACCTTATTTTCTCATATGTTGCCTTCACCATATTGCACTTACTGGGATTTGGGTATAGCCCACATCAAGTCCAAAATGATTCCTTAGCGGTTGTTATGTTATTCCATCATCTGAGAGTACTATAAGCAATCTATAGATGTATAAACCTGTCCTTCTCGTGGCGATGACTTACAGAGGATTTATAAAGCTTTACATTACAGTTCTTAACGAGGCGGTCTGGCAGCAGGAGACAGCTGACGGCGATCAGATGGGAGATAAACGTCTGTCGCTGAGAGGGGTTGTGAGGGTGACACTCGCTGATGGTGGAGTAAACACACAGCGTGAACTTCCACACACACAGAGAAACTGCCAAGGATCTGATCTGTTAGTGTTGGATCTCAGTCTGAGAGACGTGCCATCAGCGAGAGGGAATGAATGTTCATCACTGTGAGGAGAGGCAGAGATATGTTACAGTTTTTATTATTATTTAGAAAGCCATTTATTAGCGTTTTGAACACCAATTTAACACCATAGTATCCGTTTTGTGATGTGTGAGTGTGAACTTAGGTCATTTACACACACACACACACACACACACACACACACACACACA
>CALSBZ010041186.1:0-14884 GCA_943591055.1 Gobionotothen gibberifrons
CACGTGAACGAAAGCCATCCCAGCTAAAGTTCTGAGGATGTTTAACCTTAGACGTCTCATTATTTTGAAGCATATCTGTAAAACACACAATGTGTCACTTACTTAAACTATAACAGGACCAGTTTGTACTTTTTTTTGCACTTTGTCACCTGTCAGAATTGAACTTTGTCCTTTACATGACTGTGTTACACATGATTTACAGGTACTGATGCAGTTAGCTCTGAAGTGTTAGCTTATAAATGGATTTACAGGAAAAAGTCTAAAGTGGATTTTTCTTTCCTGTCTCCAAATATGTCGATCACGAAAGGTGAGACTGTTAACACTTTAAGTCAGAGGCAGTACATACCTGTTGAAAGAACAATAGAATGGATTTTTTCTCCACATCTTAAAGTGTTCACATTTGTCATTCTCAGACTACTTAATTAACACACCATATAGAAAGAGTGAACACTGCTTTATTTCTATCAAGCGCGTATGATGCCACTCAGGTGGTGACTGTGTGGGAGAACATGTTTTAGACAAGCTAATGGGAGGATATAGAAAGGATTGCGTTTGCTGCAAAATGAATGATTGAAAGAGAGAAATCTGGATCATTTTATGGCGGGTTATGCAGTCATTGTAATCTCTTGATGTTTCAACGTCAGGTCAGAGCTGTTCTGTTCTGGCTGTGCCTGTTTGGGATTATTACAATATGTGGTAAAACAGCAACTGGAAATATATTTTCCACATCACCTTTGAGGCATTGTGAAGTACTTGGACACTTGGAGTAGAGAGAGACAGAGTTGAGACCAGGTCATACAGTAGTTTCAACATTGTTTTGCATGTCCAGACTCAAATCCCAAGTCCCAAGACAAGACAGGAAATCTAAGACAAGTCCCAAGTCGATACCTAAAAGTCCAAAGTCGAGTCCCAAGGCAAAAGTTTGCCAGACTTTGCCAAACATTGCCAGACTCCGCCCCTCACTCCAACTCTGTGGCTGAAACACTCATTCACGCCTTCATCTCATCCCGTCTGGACTATTGCAATGGAGTCCTGTCCGGGGTTCCCAGCAAATCCCTGGCCAGGCTCCAATATGTCCAGAACTCTGCCGCCAGGCTTCTCACCCGCACTAAACCATGGCAACATATCACCCCCACCCTCATCCACCTCCACTGGCTGCCGGTCAAGTCCCGGATTCACTACAAAACACTCCTCCTCACGTACAAGTCCCTCCATACCCTCGCCCCCCAGTAACTAACAGACCTCCTACATCCTTACACCCCCTCTCGGAGTCTGCGGTCCTCAGACACGGGCCTCCTCTCCATCCCCCGCTCTCGCCTTCGTACTGTGGGTGACAGGGCGTTCAGTGTTGCTGCCCCTACCCTCTGGAATGCACTTCTCTCTGAGATCCGGAACGCTGCCTCACTGGACATCTTCAAATCGTCTCTCAAAACCCACCTGTTCACCATGGCCTTCGGACCCTAGTCCTTTCCTGGTCCCCTGGCTTCCTTATTTGTTTTCTTGTTTGTTCGCTCCTCACTGTCTGTTTTGTTTTGTCTGTCCACCCTGTACAGCGACCTTGGGTCCCTTGAAAGGCGCTTTTATAAATTCCATTTATTATTATTAAAGTCAAGCCAGGTCATCAAGTTTTTGACTCAACAAGTGGTGTGACTATAGGGTCCACTACAGAGAGGAAATGACACAATATTAAAGGAGAAAGAGATGGAACATTCAAGAAGGTCTCTTGCCAGTCGTAACAAGTAAATTATTCATACCCCAAAAAACGAAATAACTATAATGATTTAAAAAGAATACATGATACATTGCATTTAAATCAAGGTCTGTTTAATGCGTTTGCTAATAGAGATGTAGATGCAGTTTTTGCCCCCCTAATTCTAATTGTGCTGATGAGGTGATACAGATGGTTTTAAATGTTCTAGTTAAACATGCCATTCTGAAATGTAATTAGTAATAGTTGGGTCAGACTCTAAATCACAGTTTCTGTAATTCCACATTCAAATTCAACGACAGGTTTCCTGATTAGCTAAAAAAAAAAACCTTCAGCGGTTGTTGCCAGTACATTAGCCTTTCAGCTCCCGACAGGGGCTACATGGTGTTAACACGCAAAAACAAGTGGCGTGTACGACTGCCAAGTTTCCCTCCCCTCTCCTCCCCCTCACAACCCCTCTCCCCCTTTTCCTCCCATCCATTCTACCATCAGTGTTTAACCCCCGCTCAATTTGCCCGTCTGGATGAAACAATACTTGTGATCAGCGCGTGTAATGGCACCTTATTAACCCCAATTACCACAATTAAAACCCTGCTGCCACTGGGCCCCTTTCAAGTCTTAATTAATCAGATGGCAGCGAAGAGGCCCCCCCCCCCCCTTTCGTATACACACTCACATGCTGGCACTCATACACACCTTCTCCCCAGCCTTGACCGACCATGTGGCCTCGCTAAAAAAGCACATCTGGCGGGAACAAAACGTCTCCATGCTGGCAGACAAATGCCTCCACTTTACAAATGAAAGACAAGCGTCTCTCTCTGCCTCTCTCTCACTCCTTCCATCCCTGTGATGTGGGTATAATGAACGCTACAAGCCCCCTTGGCACAGTGCCTTATTGGGAGGGTTTGGAAAGCTGCCCAGTTTGTTCCTCGCTAATTGCTTAATTGATGCATTGTTTTTACTGATGATACGGATTTGCCTCCCACCCCTCTCTCTCTTCCCCCCCCCTTTACCGCCGCACATGGATACTGATACAAAAGGAATTACACCCTATTAGCAAGTCATGGTCCCTTTCAGCAGACTGTATTAGAGACTTAAAACCATTGTGGCGGCGTCCCTAATTGAGCACAACCACTTGATGTAACAGAATGCCATGTAAATAAAACCACTTCCCCCCCCCCTCCCTGCTCACGTTTCATAAGCAGCCGCCAGAGACAAATGAATATCTTCCTTCGCTGCTATGGCGCTAACAAGAGACTCTTTTATGGCCATTGAAGAAAAAAAATCACTTACTTGGAAAGGCGGGGTTATTTGTTGGTTGGGGCATTAACCCTCATTGCTTTCATGTGATTTTCTCCACTGAGGCAATAATGTGCAAGCTGCGTATTTGCATGCGTGTCCAGTGTGGATAAATAAACGATTTATACGTGATTGTGCTGCGCTTAAAGTCAAATCATCAGGTTAATAAAGGCCTTTCCTTGGAGAGAGGTTGCAGCCTTGTGGTAGTGTCACTCAGGAGAATACACACTCTGTTTAATGCATTCCTCTATCTCTCTAGATGCCTCTCTATCTCCGGAGTGTTACACTTCGACTAACACCCAAGCCGGTACACGCGCCTATGCTGGCTGTGCACGCACACACACACACACACACACACACACACATAGCCTTCTGCGTATTCCAACTGATGCTTCGGATAAAGAGGATGTTTTCCCACTCCATCCGTGTGTTTGTCCCTGGCACTCCCTCTCTGACGGCTTCCTGCCAAGAAGAGGGGGGGGGGGCTCTGGAATCAGCGAGATGAAGGAGAGCCCCGGTCCACCGAGAGATGCCAAAGACACAAACACACACACACACATTGTGACACAAACATGGATGCACAGGTGCACACACAAACTTCAAGGCCTGGGAGAGTGTGGGAGAAGAGCTAGAGAGAGTTGGATGTTATTTATTCATCAGTCTTTTCTTGTAGTCGGGAGGCAACAAGCCCCCGGAGCTGTAAACACACAGAGACACAGGGCCTCAGTGAGCTCCAACCCTGGGAATAACAAGTGGTCCCCACATAGATACATGCACACACACACACATGTGGGATGCCAGCACACACACACACACACTCGTGGGGTGTCAGAACCATGGCAGCAAAGACAAGACAACATCCTCCCCGGGAACTGAAGGAAGACAAAAGCAGACTACAATACCAGACAGGGTTTTTCAACTATCTAACCCCCGAAAAACCACCGTTACACAATCACAAAAGAACGGCGGCCTTGATTCTGAAGCATGATAAATTGATTTTTGTACTTTCATACTTACTTTGGCTGAATGTTAATTGAATCGGGCGGGCAGGATGGGATAGGAGGGACGACAGGCAAGAAAATAATCGGAGTGTTGAAGAAAAGGGGGGGGGAAAAAGTGCTGAAGGAATGGGATCT
Source organism: Gobionotothen gibberifrons (assembly GCA_943591055.1). Lineage (NCBI taxonomy): Eukaryota > Metazoa > Chordata > Actinopteri > Perciformes > Nototheniidae > Gobionotothen > Gobionotothen gibberifrons. The sequence continues at coordinate 4,144 of CALSBZ010041186.1, forward strand.
GGCATCCCCGTGTAAAAATAGCATCCCCTGCAAACACGTTTTGCTATTATCTCGTCGGTGCAGCGCGGGCCCGCACTCCGGCCCCCCTATGGAGCCAGACGGCAGCATTTACATGAAGGCTGGAGCAGGAGAGGGGAAATTACAAGTATTGTGACCTGCCTTTCTGCAGGGTTTATTGCATTATCATAATGTGGTGAGAGAAGTGATGGTTGACATCTGTGGTGTGAAGGAGCGCTCGGTGTTGCTGCAGCTGTTTCTCGTTCTTTAATTCATCTTTAAGTTATAACATACTTCTGTTTTAACTTTTATCCTTTTTGCCAGCATGTGTTTCTGAATGTTTGAAGGGCTGTGAGTTAATATGATTTAAGTGACACCCGTGCCCTTATCTAATCTGTTTACGGGTCCGATTCTTTTTCCGTTTTCTTTCAGACCAATTTTCTAGAAAAAAAGACTTACAGAGGTTTTCAGGATCAACGCAGCTCTTCTATTATCGATGAGCGTCAACACAGTTTAAAATGTTTGATCCTTATGACATGCAGAACATTTACATGCAAAAAAAAACCCTATATAACACGTTACAAGAAAGGGAACACCCTAGGGATGCATACCGGTATCCGGTATTACCGAAATACCGGTTACTGGTGGCTACGGTATACCGTACCGAAAGCAGATCCGGTTTCGATACTTTAAAAAAAAAAAAAAAAAAGTAAAATTTTTATTTTAAAAGTGAGTCCGTGGCCCGTGATGGCGGGTGTTATAAATTAGATTGCATAATCGTTTTTCTTCATATTTTATGTATTTTTCATTGTTTGTTCAACACTAGAAAGGTAAAAGTCCCACAAATGAACTGTGATGGGATTTGTTTTCTCTCACCAGTGAAGGCAAATGTTGATTTTAAAGATGAGATTTGTTTGTTTGTGCAATGCCGAGACCTTTATTCTATTATTTGTTTGTTCTCTAGTCGAATCTCAGGTTTAACATGAATTATAAAACGGACAACTCAAATCAAGCAATCTGATTGGTTCTTAGCCGTGATATACTGAGCGTATACCACGGGTAGAATTGTAAGTTACTTTTCACAACAAGTCAGTATCCCTCCGCGTCTGAGAAAAACAATATACAGGTGGGCTGAAAAGCAAACTTCGCGTCGGGCCGAACCACGCCCCTTAGCTGTGATATAATGAGCATATTGCTTAATTATAACGGTGCTATAACGGTCTGTTTGCATTGACAAGATGTGCTATTCACGCGGCACACCTGATGGCGGGTGTTATAAAAGATATTCCATAATCGGTTTTCTTCATATTTTGTATGTATTCTTCATTGTTTGTTCAGAACTAAAAGGTCCAACAAGTCCCACAATTGAATTTAATATTCATTTGACATGTTAGCTATATCGTAAAGTGCTTCATGGGAGTAATTGTGGGATGATACATTTCCAAAGTATCACGATATGTATCGGTTGAGTATCGGTATCGTTCAGTGGTATCGGTATCGTAAAAAAGTCAACTATATGCATCCCTAGAACACCCCCCCCCCCCAAAACCATGATAAGCAACTCAAAACTGTCAAACAAATGAGATAGTTTGGACAATTTGGGATCAGATTTCAATTCCTTTCTTTAAATGTGTGTGAGAATCTGCAGCAGTAGGTCTACACAAGCAGGCCATGGAGGACTCAGTCTCATCTCTATAGGGACGTCCTCCAAGCAGATGTTCCAACCCCCCCCCCCCCGTGTGTGTGTGTTGGTGTGCACGTACACACAGTCTTTCTGCGACGCGTATTTGCGTGCGTGCAACGGCATTTCCGATCCACTCGGTGATTTCTGCCACTTCAAGCACCCTCTCCTTCAATATTCTGTGACCGAACACCTGCTGTACGGCAATCTTTTAACGAGCGATCCACCTGAGAGGAGGAGGGGGGGGGGGGGTCTTTATGTTTTCTTTAGCACCGCCACCTGTGCCGTGTTAAGAGATGTAAGAGCGCTATCCCTCCTGCGGAAAGCGCAACTTTGCCTTTGATTGGCATCGCGATCCCACCGCAGACGGCACACAATAAGTGATGCATTAGCAAGAAGAGGCGCATATCCCAACATGTCTCCCACACACACACACACTGGAGACTGTCCTCACAGGGAGCTGTCTATTTACCATTTCCCATCCCGAGTTACAAAAACAAATGGGTGTCCTCCATAGCATGCTACCTAGGAGCGAGAACCCACTCTTTCCATTATTCTCTCTCATCTCTGCTCGCCTCTCGTTATTTTCACTCCTTAATATTACTCGGTGTGTGTGTGTGTCTACAAGTATGCATGTACTTGAGGGTGTGTGTGTGTGTGTGTGTGAGGGTGTTTGGGGCGGTGATTTGTAGCAGGGGCCTCTAATACAATGTTCACTTCAAAAGCTCCTTCAGGATGCGGCTCACTCTGGGCCCAAATCAGCGGGTGAGTTCCTGCTTTGCGCGGCATTAACCTAGCATTTCCCCTCATCCTCCTCATACATTATGTCCTTTGAATTTGTGTACCTAATTAGACCTTTGGGTTTGCTCAAGCTGCTTGTCTAATTTACTTTGGCAACGCATTCGCCTAAGGTACACGCTCTTTTCTGTCCTCTCCGTGTGTCAAATAAGTGCCGGGCTGTTACTTTTAATAAATGAAGTCGGTTTTTTTTCTTCTATGCTGAGATTATTCCGTGACATGAAGACAGTTTTGTTTTGCCCATACCTGTAGATAGAATCTGCCTTACTCTTCCTTTTGAAATATCTGTTTTAACTTCACGTTGCACAAAACGAAAACAAGTTGTTCTTAAGCACAAGACACGCTACAGCTTCTACAACACATCTTTTCCAAGTTTTCCGAGTAATTCTTTTTGACAGTGAAAAGGCTTTAGACTGACATTTCCATTGCATGTACCCCCCAATTCACTGAAGGCTGATCAAATAGGCTGATTTTATTTGTACATACACCACTAACAGCCTCAGCGGAGATGTTTTCTCTCTTTAAGGAAGAAGAGGAGGAGGAGGGAGTGGGGGCTCGCATCCCTCTCGTGCAGTTTCTACAAACAGTCACAATCAATTAGCTAACCGCGGCGAGCTAAAGCACCGTTTATTTCCAGATGAGGATTTTAAACCGTACATTAGAGGGGGGAATGTTATGAATTGTGAAATATTGATGGTGTTTGTGCGAGTGCGTTTGCTTATGTCTCTTTTTAAACTGTTTATAAATTCTAATGCGGGGGCCCTTTGGACTCCTGCAGCTTCGGTTTGTTAGCATTTAATGCAGAAGGGCGGGGGAAGCGTTGGGCAAATAAGCAAACGGCCTACAGAGATTGCTAAATCGAGCTCTGAAGTGCAAATGAGCTTATCCCTCCGTTGATTATGTTTTTTTTACACAAGTGACGCATGGGAAACATGTTTATTTCAGATAATATTAGCATCAAAGCCACAAAATAGCCAATAATAAAAGCTGCTCGATTCAATTAATCTACGTATTCCTTGTTGTGCCATTAGCACTGCATAATATCACATGGCACCAGTAATTACTACCATTTGGACTTTGTTGTTGGACGTCTATGTGGCATGAGACATTCATAAAAGAATATCTTTGACTCCCAGCAGGCTGACAAACTGTGCGATGTTTCAATTAACGGCCTGTCGGTGTTTATATTTGGGCCAAACTTTCAAACCTTTCACCTTCTAAAAGCCAGTGGCACAGCTTGACCGTCTTTTTTCCTCTCGGCTGGAACAGCTTGAGTGGGAGGCCTGATTAAAAAAAAAAAAAGCACAGACGTTTGGCTGCTGTGTCTTCCTGGGAGGTGAGAGCGGGAGCAAAAGAGCCTGGCCGGGGGCCTCGGGGGAAATAAAGATTGGGATCGGTCTGATTTGAGTAGATAGCGCGGTAATTACAAGCATCCCAGATCTGCAGCAGTAGATACGGCAAGCCGGGGCGCTCCAGAACTTATGGGAGTGTGATAAAGATAGAGTCCCGTGTATTGGCAGGCGTGCGTGGTGGTGGTGGATGATGAAGAAGGGAGTGGGGAGTCATTCTGCCACTGATCCACAAAATCACATGAAATAGGACCCAGGGTAAGTCATTGACGGCGTGACAGCCCCCTATCATGGAACCAAAAATAAATGCAGGCCCTTTGAAACTGGAGTTAGTTGTTGTATGCATTACTAATGTGATTATGTGACTAGGATTGGGGTTTTTAAAATCACATTAGCTGAGCCAGTTGGAAAAGATATTCGGTTTTGTCTCTCCTCTTTTTCCCCTTTGTCTTTATTTCCCATTCCTTCGTCTCTCTGTGCTGCATAGAGTTAATTTAAATAGAAAACCTGATGAAAATTATAAGGGAGAGGATGATTACCCAAGGAGAGTCATTTCCCCCACTCCGGTGATAGACACTAATAGGACTCCATTGTTGTTAGCATTTAGCCTGTGCTGATTACCTTGTTTTTCATGGCTGCATCCCGAGGTTGGGCTCCATCCAGCCAAACCTCCATCCCTCCTCCTGGGTGACATTTCAGACGGGGCCCTGAGGGCATTCGGAGGGGAGGCATCGAACAAGGTAATTGCGCCGAGGTTTCCCCTCACTAAATTAACCTCTGCTCGGAAATTTATTGGCCAGCCGCTCTGCAGAATTATTTAAACTTGCCATTATTTCCGCGTTGAGCAGGGAGACACTATGGCTTTGTGGCTTTTTTTTTTTTTGACTTCTCTTAACTCTGAGGTTTGATTATGTAGATATGGAGGATGTTTTGGGGGAAATGACAGCAGCCAGTAATTTATTACAGACTGAACTGAGCTTTTGGAACATTTTTAACTGCTCACCTGTGGAAATATACATGAGGTTGCGTCGTCTTGACGGCTGGGTGAAGTCAGTGCACTCCCGAGGGTCAAACCCAGGGCAGAAAACAGTACTTACACTGTCGCTAATGTATGCTGCTCGGGGGAGAAAAGCCAAAAGAATTTGTCTTTTTTTTTTGCCATTTCCCTTGGCTGCCTTGTCCCTCCCATTTTGTCCATTTGAACCTGACTTATGACTTCAGTTTAATAGTTGTAATAACACTGCTTATTATGGCCATGACATTATACATTCCACCATTTCCCTCCGATTGCTCTCTAAATGGCTGTTTTTTCTGAGGGTGGCAAGTTCTCAAAGTACGCAGTTCCACCTGGTTTAGGCAGTATTGACTTCCTTCCAGACACACACGCACACACACATTTGTTCGATTTTCAAAACTGTCATTACTGCACACCTCAAGAGTCGGACCCCACGCATGCAGCCTATAAGGTCTGAATGGTTGCCCTTTATGGCACATTAGAGCAACTGTGTGGAAATCAAACGGGCACAGTATTAATATTTAAGAGGAATATTAAGGCAAGTCAAACCATTAGGAACCATGAACTTGACCCTCTCTAAACTTTCCTGGCCACTGTTTTTAGATAGGGTAGAGATAAATGGATATGCTGGAAAGCTTTCCGCTCTCCTCGTGTCCCCCTATATGGCATATTAAATTATCCCGGGTTCGGTTACGGGGGCTTGACTAATGTTAAAGTGTCTCTTTGGCTGGTTGTGTAACTGAAATATGTCGACCGGTTCTGAATAAACATCAATCTCCGCGCCCCGTGCCTCTTGATGAGATGATTGGCCAAATCGTAAAGCGGAGACAGCTGCTGGGGTAATGTCAGCTCGGCCGGGACGGACAGTCAGCGCATCATGATTTACATTGCATCTGGCATTTTGGCCAACCGACGGAGGAGAGTATCAGTCAGATTTATTTGACTTTTTCCTTCCTCTCTTCCTCCTCTCCTCAGCTCTTTTTCCTCCGCTTGCTGACAGGCCCTCAAGTCATTCTAGTGTGTCTACACATGTAAAAGACTCCTTTAAGGAGGGAGTGAGGAGGTTACACTCTTTTTTCCACCCTCTCTCTCGCATTCTGGCTCTCATTGGAGCGCTGCCAATTTACCAGCAGAGATGGGAGACGTGCCGTGTCAGAGACAGACGCCCTCCCCTCTGACCAAGGCTAGTTTGTTGTCTGTATACGTTCCATAACCATTTGCACATTTCTCGACTCAACCCTCTATCTTGCGTTGACCCGGCGAAGCACCTCATGGCCCTCATCCCATCATCCCTTACTGCACCAATTTGTGAATCAGTTTATGATAATAGGCCCGATCATAACGAAGCATTGAAATGAGATCGGCTTGCGACAGTGCTGACCTTTCGGCGGAAGGCAGGGCTGGTGAAGCGCCCACACGCCGTAACAATGTCTGTGTTGAGTAAGCAAGGTTACTGCTCCTGGAAATGTGTGTGAGAAAAAAATATGAAGGAGAGAGAGAGAGTGCGTCAGTGAGAGACAATGGTCTGATTGTGATTTCACAAGTCGATTAACTTCAGCGAGTGTGTGTGTTGTGGGACGTTCTGCTGATGCAGGCGGTTTTCAGCAGTGCACCAGGACCCTGGCGGGCGGGGCGTCATGATGCGGATGATCTTTACGCTTCAGATGGAGGGGCATCAATCTCAGGTGAATGGTCTTTCCACTGAAAATCACCCCTCTACCCATTCAGCACAGCATACACTGATGTCCGGGTTAGTCGTGCAGAGATTATACATTTTAACACTCGCCGTGGTGTGCTTGTGTACGCCTGCGTGTCCATGCCTCGCAAGAAAGATTGAGAGGCGATTTTTCCTCACATCTTTCTTGATTTGAGCACACACACACACACACACACACTTTCCTTGCAGGTTTCCTTAGATGTTTTGGCCCTCCCTAAATAAAACAGCTTCCTTTGGCCTTGCTGACAGGACCTGTAATGGAGTCCACCACCACGTCTGACCATCTGACTGCCCACCTGACTGACTGCTTCGCCTCGCTGTCAGAGCATGAAGCAGCCAGATCACTTTTACCTGGAGCCTGACAACAGCTGCAGATGACTCTGGGTGTGAAGTGTTTTTGTTTTTCCTCATGTATCTCCACCGTCTTGCCCCGTATGGTGACACTAAAAAAAGGTGAGGGGGTGCGCACGATCAATCTTCATTTAGGTAATTTCTGAAGGCGTCCGCTTGTCAGGTATCCAGCGGCGTCTTGTACAACTCATTCTGCCGTGCTGGAGGGGGGAACCCCGGGGTATCTGGAGCCTCCTGTCACCTCCCCTCCTCATCGCCCTCTCGTACGGTGCCTGCTGCCGTCAGCAGCCCAGAGGCATGGCAGAGAGAGGAGGCGGGAAAGGCGAAGCGAGAGAGGAAGCCAGGCGGGATTAACCCTGTGGCCACCCACGGCAGGTGCTGAGGCAGCCACGCGTCCAGCCTCATTAAGGAAGCGGTAGAGAGGGCAGCGTGGAAACAAACACAAGGGGGGAAGCCTGGAATGTACATACTGTACCTACTGAACACAAACATGTCTAGAAAACCACTGTGCCGTGCCGCAGAGACTGGCACTTACTGTAAGTAGGTAACATTGACACTTTGGAGGGTGCCTTACCATTTCTCTCCTTCACCTTCCCTTTGTCCCCTTATTTCTTCCCTGCTCTTTCCTTATTCCTCAACTACCTGTACCAGTTCCTCTCCACGATCCATTGCTTTTTGCCCTTAACCCCGCGGTGGCTCCAGGTCTCCCCGGGTCTCTTTTCTCCCTGACTGGGTGGGGTTGCCTCGGTCTGGCAGGCAGGCATGTTAGGCCATGGGCACCTGGGCGTGATAATTGTTGACACCTGGGTGCTCTGGGCGTAAAGGTGGAGACATCAACTTGTAATTTGGTACTCGAACAAGGATAAAAAAAGGCAACATTTAGAGCGCCTAATCAGCCTAATAAGTGAATAGGGCTTTGAGAAACATAGTCAAACAAAGATGAAGAGACACAATTTCTGTGCACTCACAACCAAGGTGAACTGTATTGAGTTTTTCTAAATGCTGAATATCTAGTTTTTAATCATTTTGAATCCTAATTTCATCCCTGTTTTGTGGGCCGAGCACGTCGTTCCTCAAGTTCACCCTTTGATGGAAAGTAGATACTAAATGCAGTACTGCAAGAATCTTAAAACAGAGTTGGGTCTATTACTAGCACTTTCAACATTAGTCTTTTTACATCAGCCCTATTTAACTTGAGCTTGTTAATAGGGCTGCAGAACTGCCCTCCATCATTAATCATGTAAAAATATAGGAATCAGGGAAAAAAAATCTCTTTGATCCTGATGCGTTACAGAGTGCTTGCAATTCAAACTATTTGCTCATCTCCCAATCCGTTTCTTTGCTATTCACTTCATCCGTTGATTAAAGATTGAATTTGCTTTTAAGTAAGTGTTTCTGAAATGAGGGTGGTCAGTACAGGGGTTACGGTGGTCTCCTGGTATTTCTTTCTTGACTTTAAATTCTTTAGATGGTCCGTTTGTGTGACGACATTTTGGGTGGTGAATTATTCAAGGCGCTAAGCAGCACTTTGGGCCAGTTTCCCCCAGTCGGCATCTTTGATTGGGAAAACGGGGGCTGATTTGTGAACGATAGCCCGGGGCTGCTGGCCTAAGGCGAGCTTGGGGGGGACACTGGCCTCCGAGCCCCTCCTGGCCCCAGGGAGGGAAGGTCCGGCCATGGCCGCCAGGCCTTCCGGTCTCCAAAAGACAGTCCTTGCCTGTCCGCCTCTATCAGCCCTGCCTCTGGACGTGGAGTGTGATGCAGCGGCCGCTCCACAGAGAGTATCAGACGGATGAGGCTGTTTCTGAGCAGCGTCTCCCCCTCAGCCAGAGACTCCGTCTCCCGCGGCTGCCTGGGCAATTTGTCGGTCGACCTGCCAGGAGCAGAATGCAAATCCTCACCGGAGGAGATGCACGAGGGCCTCAGTGCCTGGCAGCTGTGTGTGTCTGTGTGCTTGTGTGTGTGTGTTACCCAGCAGTCTTTTCTATAACAGCCTAACAGGATAACTGTCATCAAGACCTCAGTGTGTCAATGTGTGTGTGAGTATAGCTGCTATAGTAGCACAGTCTCTATCTCTCCCCCCCTCTGTCTGTAAGACACGACTCTCCTTCACTGCTCATCAACCCACCGCTCCTAATTTATAGATGGGCATAAAATCTCTGTATTTCTGCTCACCCTGCCCACCTTCCGCCCCCCTCTGCATAGCACCAGCATGACAAAATAGGACACATGCTGTTAACCATGTTAAAGCTTTCCTTTTTTTATCCTTTTCTTTCCATTTCCTCCTGCTCCCCGTGTTGTAACGTTCAGACAATAGGGCTACACATGCCTCCATGGCTTGTAAATGATGACTGGGTGCTCATCTGGCAAATCGACTGACCCTAAGCCAAGGGGTCAAACTCCTGGTTTTGACATGTTAGAGGATCATTGGTGAAATCAGCTCGCAGAGAGCAACACGGTGCTCTCCACTGAGTGCAGAGAAGTTTTCAAGGACAACTCCATACACAAGATGAAAGTGATCTTCTGGGCTCTCATCTTCACCGCTTCTATCCAAATACCACCTGGCTCATTCTGTGTCTGTCAGCACTTTTTATCTTAAAAATTAATACTTCTTTTTTCTTTTCTGGTCAGATAGGGGTACTCTATTCGTCGCGGTTTGCCCGGAGTCTTCCGCATCTTCAGAATGTGAAAGATTTGAAGGCGTGGATAAAAGACACTTTTCTAATCAACATTATTTTTTTTCCTTAAGCGCTTCTTTCTTTTTAAAAAGCTGTTTTTCATTATTTATAAGTGTTCTGAAGGTGCTACTGAGCTGATTTCTTTCACGAGGCCTGATATGAGGCCGATGAAGCTTGCAGAATTGATTAGATAAGCTTGGAAATTACAATGTGGAGCACGCAGTCCTCTGAAATGTGCTCTAAAATACACCCAACGCGAATATTAATACCCAGGGCTTATAAGCACATATTTGAATGCACGGGGGGAAGTTGATCCATGAAGTTTCATGAACTGTCCAGTGTGCATTGCCATATATTACTGATCAAATAAAATATTACCCTTTCTCCCTGGACGCCATTGGATTGATAGTAACGGCCGGGTAATCGCAATTTCATCATTAGCAGTCGAACATTCATAGCTAATCTCTGTTTTACTGAATAATTCTGAAAGATGTTAATCAAACATACCAAAGCATATTTGAAATATTTAACCAAACGATATTAATGAAGATCAAAGGGCGGGCTGTTTTTAGCGGATGTTAAGCGAAAGGCCTGGTTAATAGCTGGGTCCATAGGAGCACATGAAACACTTTGTCTTCTGCTAAATATTTCATGCTCAGTACCTGTTGTATGGCGCTTAATGAGCTATGGGGGAAAAAAAGGTGATTTATCATGCAAAGTTTTCAAAGGAAATGCAAATCCAGAAACACACACACAGAGGAACACACATTCCTTGCAATTTTCTTATACGCATTTCTCCTCGAGGAGCACAGCCGCGTTTTTTAAGGGTGAATATTTTAGCCCTGAAGAAAAGCAAACTCAAGTGAGAGCAAGAATCAGGGGTCAATGGTGTCTTTAAAGAAACTTTCCCTCTCTTTGCCTCCACCCTCAGCTGTGCCTTTCCCTGGAATACTAATGTGAGCGGGGAGGGATGAGATGACAGAAACAGTGTGGATGCATGTGTCAGGCAGAGGGGTCAGCTCTGGGCACACGCATGTTAATGCTCGCCCATTAACAGAATGCATCCTACTTCCTGTCAACTCTTTTCAGCAGCAGTGCCCAGAGTGTAGATCTTTTACACACTTTTTATTTGCTTTGCTTTTTTATTCAGAGACT
>CALSBZ010041188.1:20362-37313 GCA_943591055.1 Gobionotothen gibberifrons
CTTGAGTAAAAGTAGAAGTACTCAGATCTTGTGCTTGAGTAAAAGTAGAAGTACTCAGATCTTGTACTTGAGTAAAAGTAGAAGTACTCAGGTCTTGTACTTGAGTAAAAGTAGAAGTACCAGAGTGTAGGAATACTCTGTAACAGTAAAAGTCCTGCATTCAAAATGTTCCTCAAGTGAAAGTAGAAAAGTATTATCATCAAAATATAGTTAAAGTAGCGACAGTAAAAGTAGTCATTGTGCAGATTGGTCCATTTCAGAATAATATATATGATATGTTTTATAATGATTGATCATGAAAGTGTTCTCAAAGCTGGTAAAGGTGCAGCTAGTTTGAATGACTTTGTATACTGCAGGGTAGCTTGTGGATTTACTCCAGGTGGAACTAAAGTCTGATTTAACACTTGATTATATTTCACATCATTCATCCACATCTGTGAAGTAACTAAAGGTATTAAATACATGTAGCGGAGTAAAAGTACATCATTTACATTTGAATTGTACAGGAGAAGATGTACAAAGTAGCATACAATGAAAATACTAAAGTAAAGTACAAGTACCCCAACAGTTCACTTAAGTACTGTACTTGACAAGCAACATACTGTCACATTCATATATATTAGTTCCCATTTTGTAAGAGGCCAGTGAACGTAAGTACAAAAAGCTTCTTGGACTGGTGCTAATGCTAATGCTAATGCTAAGCTAACCGCAGACGGATGTCAAATGTGTCAAGTTTGCTTTGTCACTTGAGAAAAGCCTTTTTCCAAAAATGATGGCAATTTCACGGTTAGCTTCTGTAAGTAGGTATGTTTTTTTATAATCATGCCTAGTAATACACTTAAACACCTTTAACACAACATCCGGATTTAAATAGTGCTGCTTAACTTGTATGACGTTAGCTGATGTGGCTTTTGTGTTTACCAGCTAGCCTGAACCATGCTAACTGGCTAACTTAAAACTCCTACTCATTAGCTAGTTGTGGTGGAAATATGAATTCCCTTAAGAGAAACTAATAAATGATTCATAACCAAGTTTGTTATATTTAATTAAGTAATAAAGATAGTCCAAATATAACTAAAACAGAGCCACAAGAGGATAAAGAGGTTATGCAGACAGCTAACAGTCCCATCATAGAAGAAAGAAGTAATCCTACCCATTAATTATCTTAGACATTATCTAAACATTCCCACCATTAAACCATAAAACCCTCGAGTCCTCATCCATTTGCAAATCCACCTTTTACCCTTCTGACATGTCCATTGTCTATGTTTCACACAAATACAAATACAATTGAACAGAGTAAAAGGCACTCAAAGGAAGTAAATATATGAGGATTTTAAATGATGATATGATCATTTGACAGTACTCTCGTTAGGACAATTTATATACGTGGTATTCATACTGAATTGTTTTGGGTATTTTATAGGTTTTGACTTTTATTATCATACCTTTTACCTGCTGTGTAAAGTGTTACACTGTTATATCATGTTGTTTTTCTGCATATGATAATAGGTGTTAACGTCTGGCATGATGTCAAACTCTTGTTGTGATTTCAATTGTGATATGTGCCTTGTAAAAGCACTTTGAGCTGCACCTGGTGTATGTTCTACACACATAAAGCTTATTATTAGTATCTTTAATGACGAATTTCAGGGCACTTGACATCGGTTGTATCGAGTTAGCTTGTTTATGCTAACACTATGCTAGCTCTGTCTGGTTAGCTGCTATCATAGCCTCCCAGAGGATCTGTCAGTTAGTTAGTTTATCCCACCTTTAGAAGTCACATCCGACAAGGGGAAGAACAGTCCACAATGCCCCGTTTATCCATGCGTACTTCATATGTAAAAAGGCCTCCATCCATTAGTAATAACGCATTAAGAGAAATCATAACACAACTGCTATGCTCAGCCCAGCCGAGCAGTTGCAACCACTTCCGGTTCCATTTCTTATCTGTAGTGATTAAAAGGCGTTTGAAAAACAGCTTAGAGGTGCATCAGCGCCACCTACAGGACGGGAGTGTGAATTACAGTTGAAAAATCGGAGAAAAACATATCACACTTTTAGATAAAAACAGGCATGCACATAGTGTTTAAAATGACATAAAATGTACAGAATCAATTTTATTTACCAAGTAGGTTCACACATACGAGGAATTTGCTTTGGTGGTGCTACATACAGAGACACTGAAAGAAGAATATGAAACCAAAAAGAAAGTGTGCCTTTATAAAATATATTAAAATAAATACATAATAATGATTCACAAAATATAATTATGTACAGAAGTCCGCATTCAGGGAAAATAAGTAAGTTAGCAGTATTTATAAAATAAAATAGATGTACCATTGTAGAATTGGTAATGCAGTGGGAAACACAAATACACATACATATCCTCGTTGGAATGGACAACCCGAGAAGTAGCAGCCAGTAGTAATAATACTATTTGCAGAAAATATTGCACAACAGTGGTGTCATAGTCTTTGTATGTTTTGTTTTTACATTATTAAAAATGATTCAGTAAAACAAATATCACAGTATATCTCACCTCCCAAGGGACGTCATCGTAAGAAGTCGTGGGGTTTTTCCTTCCTTTTTAACTGAAGAGGATGATTTCTCTCAATATTCTATTTTATTCAACGGAGAAGCCTGGTACACATTCAATGTCTCGAGTGTTGTGTATACAGTAATGTATACTAATTGTGCACATGACCTAATAGTCTTAGTTTCAGTTTTGCTTAATGGCACGTGAAGGTCTCCATGCTAAAAATATCCAAGCCCCAAAATAAATTGCTTTATAATGTCCTTATTGTGCAGTATGGAATCTGTATTTGATCATAGCAATTCTACACGATGAGCTGCCAGGTCGTAAGCTTGCAATAGCCGTACAACTGTCAGACACAATTACATTATTTATTTATTCCTCCTCTATCCAATAGCTCAGCACAAGGCTTCTTCTAGTCTGTGGTGTTAATGGTTATTTGTCTCCGGTGTGTTATTTGGTTTTAATTCAGGAACAATTGCTTCACATCAAGTTAATCACAATAGTGTATATGTGTAAATATAATAGTTTATGTCTGAATAAATAGTCTTGTTTCTATTCCCAGCTGCAGTTTCCTCAGATCATTGCCTTGAACAAGCTGCCCTCTGGTGGTCTTTAGCATTATAACCCAGGTTTGTCAGATAGTAATTTGATAGTAACATATGGACTAGGCATCATAGAGGTCACCTCACATGTGACCTCGGGTGGTCCACAGCTCCGATGCTCCTCTCAGGTTATATAAGGTCTGCGGTAAAGAGGATTATGTGTGTGTGTGAGTGATGGTAATATTCTTTCAGAGGACACATTACTGATGCTTCACCAGTGTGTGTTTGCAGATGGCAGAAAAGACTGACATTCATATTGATAGAGGTTTTAGAAGTCCTGTCACACAATTAGCACGTGAGACTGAAACCATAATGGGTATTGTTTTGCAGGACATATTTTAATCACAAGTGTATTGAACATTTTGCCCGGTTTTATCATCTACTTTCATTGTGCAGAGTGTTTGCAGGGTGGCCATAGTATCCATTACAAAGGATGCTGAGCCCAGCAGTCTTTCACTGGCATGACCTACATTTGGCACGCACGCACGCACGCACGCACACACACACACACACGCACGCGCACGCACGCACGCACGCACACACACACGCGCGCGCACACACACACACACACACACACACACACACACACACACACAGTGACAGCCTGAGGAAGTTCAAAGATGTATTGATTGTGAAATCGAAGGTGGTGCACGCAAGGATGTAGGACTGATGGAGGTCAGAGAATACAACAGTGACAGAATCTGAGGCTCCATCCAGTCCCCCTCTCACACACACACACACACACACACACACACACACACACACACACACACGCACACGCACACACACACACCATGTATACATCACTTCAGGGGACATTACATTGACTTACATGTATTTTCCTGGAGACTTATCCGAGACTTTCTTTCACAAAAACATATTTACTTCAAGTAGGTACTTTAGTGTGAACAATTATTACATGTTTAGCACCAATGCTCTTTAAATATTCCCTAAATCTCCAATATATTTATGAAATCTGAACTAGTCAAAGTCGGCCTCAGAGCCAGACTGAACTCTGTTTTTACGCTTATGTATGCCATTCTAGTTTTGTCTGAGAGGGGCTGACAGAAAGATAGAGACCCCGGTGATCCATATCAACCATATACTTGAATATATGAGCTATACGTACCTTGGTTTAAAACGAACAGCATCAGGAAGTTTCATCATGGCGGTGGATGCACTGAAGGAAAAACGCTGGAAGGGCGCCGAATGCAATCAAAAGAAAATATCTTGTAATTTACAAATTCCAATTAATACTTGGTATCGTTATCCCTTTAAGCTGTATGTGAAGTATTAGCTCCACTCAGTCTCCATAGCTTTACCTGCTGGAACAAACATCAGGCAGAATGTCTATGCAGAATTCTGCCGACACATTTTACGCTTTTACAGAAAAACACAAAGAAAAAATGGATGTAGAGAAGAATTAGGCAGATAGCCAGTTATAATTAATGTTCAAAGGAGAGCACTCATTTTTAACCCCCTTTAATCCAAAACCCTCTGAAGCCAAGAGCTGAGCCCAGAAAAAACCCCCAATGTCAGCTTCCCCCTCTCACTGTGACAACTTTAACACAATGTGAAGAAAGGCCATCTGAAGAGAATACACTCAAAGCTAGAAGAATAGATTAAAAACGAGATTATAAAAAGGCATTTAATCTCTTGGTCACAGATAGAAATAAGAGACGGATCATAAATCAAGAACAAGCTCAGTGACAGCAAACTGGAAGACAAAGGAAATCCTGGAAATAAGAAAACAGAATATACAGTATGTGCTCACTGTTTGACAGAGCTGAAAATCCTAAAATGTTAAACACTCAATTAAATAAAGAACATTAACTCTGTAGTCCCAGGTGTCTTAGAACGTAACACACTCTTAAAATGTTAAATACTTCTAGGAAATATACAGCTACTCAGGCTGTGTATTGGGGTTTTGTGGTAGATCTGAGGGAAGTTACTCACCACTGAACCCCTCTAAAAGTGTTTCCATCTCCTCTTCCTCACTGGAGGAGGAATACAGATGCTCACTTGTTTCCGGCCATGTGTCTGAGATGAGAGAGTTTATAAACCTTCTTTCAATCAGGAGAGACGGTTTTGATGTAAGAATACATATTTATTGCAGAGATACACAAATTAATGTAATGGTGATTTTGGCGATTAGGCCCCGTTATGCAGGAAGTGTCATTCTGGAGGGTAGAACCGATCTGATGAAACCCCCCCGGGGTCTAGACCCTGGTGGTGGTGAATGGATAATTGGGTCGGTCTGAAGGGGAGGGGCTTAGCTTGACCCTGGTGGTGGTGAATGGATAGTTGGGTCGGTCTGAAGGGGAGGGGCTTAGCTTGACCCTGGTGGTGGTGAATGGATAGTTGGGTTCGGTCTGAAGGGGAGGAGCTTAGCTTGGCCCTGGTGGTGGTGAATGGATAGTTGGGTCAGTCTGAAGGGGAGGGGCTTAGCTTGACCCTGGTGGTGGTGAATGGATAGTTGGGGTCGGTCTGAAGGGGAGGGGCTTAGCTTGACCCTGGTGGTGGTGAATGGATAGTTGGGGTCGGTCTGAAGGGGAGGAGCTTAGCTTGACCCTGGATTCAGAGGGACGGGAGGTGAAAAGGGGTTGCGTCGAGTCACCTGAAATGACAGCTGACAGAGGGGGGAGAGCAGATTTTAAAGGTTTGGCGAGAGTGACGCCCCCAATCACTTATTGAGAGGAGAGAGAGTAGTTACATGGGAATAGTAAATTAATGAGTAAAGACGGTCTTCCTGGTTGAACTTACGCTGAGCTTCATTTGTCCGTTCTTTTTCTCAAAACCGCCATAGAGTCCCCTATCGGGTGGGGGCCCTTGGGGGAACTGTTGGACCACCGCCGGGAACACCCAAATCCAGCCTCTCCTCCTGGCTGGCTGGAGAAGAAGGTTGCACAGCCACGGATACAGCTTCACTTGTGGAGCTAGATGGCAATGATGGTGGTGAGCTATCGTTAGCCTCCGGCTCCGGCTGCACGTCAACATTGCTAACGTTAGCGCTCGATTTCGAGGACGATGTATGACAAAAAAAACGGTCAAATTTTGTCAGTTTAGCTGTTACATCTCCTTGTTCTCTCTTGTCCTTTCTCTTTTGAGCACCGCTCTTGTGCTTTGGTTTGCTGTACATTATAAATGCAAGCTATTACATTTTTTATAATGCTGCCGAACTTGCTGCTGCTAGCTACAGTATACAGTACAGGTTGATTAAACGGTTTGCTCGTCAGGCAAGGTATCACATGACATGAAAGGGAGCAAGGTCATTGGACAGACAAATTCATTTAGGTTGATTGGTTACTTTGAAGACTGTGTGAGGTCAATGCCATTGGGGAATACTATATTGCATGGGCTCCTTGCCGGCTCGGGGCCCCGGGGCGTTGCACCGGCTGCACCGTCAATGGTTACGCCACTGGTTACGCCACTGGTTACGCCACTGGTTACGCCACTGGTTTGAATATATCCTTTATGTCATGTGGACTCACTCCTTTTCTGCTATATCACTTCCCAGGTCTTTAAGTGATCTGGTGATGTTTCATGTCAACTGTGGACATTTACTTATAACAACAATCAAGTATATCTTTCAAATATAAGAGTGTCTTTGTTTATCTTTAAACCATACTCAATTACGATTGGTTACCTTTGTCCGTGAGTTGATAAAACATTTAATCAGTGAATGGTTTTACTCTTTGGAACACGTGCACACTAGCTTTCACTTGGCATCAACAAATAAAACATCTTCATTTCATATCATCCTGTGACATTGTCCTGTTCATATCATAGCACGTATATTGATCTGAAAATGAAAGACATGTTTCATATTGGACGGACTGAAGAACAGACAGCAGCGCCCAGAGTTCCCATTCCATTTATTAGATATGTTTTATAAATAGACACACTCAGACACATATGTAAAGTATAAAAAATACAAGAGTTGAGGGTTTCTAGACATTTTAGTGAGGTCTCTTCTCCGTTGCTTCAAACACCTAATTTTAAACTCGTATGACTGACAAAAAGGGAAAATTCATTTATTTTTTCTTACACAGCATAGCAGTTTCACTTTCACAAGTCCATTCATCGAGCAAGTTACTATCATCAATGGCATGTTAGATGAGATAGAAAACAGTCACATGCAGCCAGCACCTGTAGCACATCAGTCACATCTCAGTGGAACAGATTCTCAAATATATATGTACTTCAAGTTTCACTGCTCTTACAAATGATCAGGATATCACAAGGGAAGAAGTTGAAATGGAGAACAATGGTTAATGACCGGGAGAAAACAGCTTATTTAAACTTTACTGAGGAGTTATTAACTAATGCTTCGTCATGTCTTCCAGATATGTTGTCATTTGTAAATGGGCTCAAAGCATTTTTTAAACATTTTGGATATTAGCATACATTATTTTTCCAGACTCAATGTTGAGTTTTTTTTTTAAACTTTGGGTTACTTAAAGGTAGGGTAGGTAACGCAGCGTCCACACGGCGGCGTGCGTTGAAGCTTGCCAGCGGGCGTGTCTGAAGCTCGACCAACAACCAATCACATGAATCTCCCGCCCCGGACACACAAGCACACGGTTTGATTGGCTAGAGCTTGTACTGGCATATGACTTGATTGGCTGACGCTTCCGTTGAAGCTTCAAAAGTTGAACATTGCTCAACTTTTGAAGCGAAACGATGCTCCCACAATGCAGTTCGGCAAAGCGTGACGTCACCCCCATTCAAAGTGAATGGGCAGAAGCGTTGAAGCTTCAACGCACACCGCCGTGTGGACGGGCCGTAAGAATGGAGAAACCAGCTCGAGTGCGCTAGAATTTGAAAATAGACAGCCGGAAAAAATCTGCCACTTCCTTACAGAGCCCCTCCTCCAACACACACGAACGCACACATGACCAATGAAGGCACGCGATAAGTTTGTGCACAGATGGAAGGCTGACAGGCAGGTAGGCCATCCAGTTACTTTAGCCGGGCCGGCTCAGATGATTGGTCGTGCTTTTTACAGCGCCACGGCTTCCACAGATGAAATATTTTTATGTATTTATTGTCAAAGCATTTAATGTATTCATTGCTATCGGGATGTTAAGAGCATTCCATGGAATATAACAAGTGATTCTGAAGTGAATTACCTACCCCACCTTTAACGTAACCACGGTTCTTTGACAACAGAGTAAAGTGTTTACTATGCGGGATCGCTTTTTATTGATCCACGATAGTGAAACACTGATCAAAGAACTGTAATATTCAAGCCCTCATCGGTGTGCTGGAAGGAAATAAGGGATTGAGGACGCTACCAAAACAAAATTAAGAAATGTATTGTGTCTTTAGATGAGGCAACACGGCTAAGTTTCATTTATAAATCTTTCTAAAACGTCTGCAACCAATGAGAAATGCACAGGTTCTCATTTGCTAAACCCAAAAAGGACAATATAAATCACACGTCATAAACCTAGTGCAGCACAAATACACAACTAATGTCTTTTTCAAGCATTTATGCACCATATAGCTACTGGGCCAAATCTGGCTCACCTTGTTCTAAGGACAATAACTCCTTTTGCTAATTCATATATTTTTTATTTGTAAACATATCTAAAAAATACAACTCGTCATAACATCAGTGTTATAGGAAATTGCATGATCTCTTATTTTTGTAACTCTCACTATTCACAGTGTTTAAAACTGAACACAGGCCAACACCTACTGTGTGGCTGAACTGGCACCATTTCAGTTTCCTTTGTGGAGGTTTCTCTCAAGTCCAGCAGCGCTCCAGTGATCCTGCAGAGCCACAGAACCACTGGGTTTAGCGTGAACTCTCCAGAGTACGCCATTAAAGTAAAAACGTTAACTTTTAGTATAGTACTTCTACTTAAGCGACAATAAGATTTCGTGCCTTTCCTTTTTTTTTTCAAGTTGCACAACTGTTTTTTTCAGTTTTCATTATTTTCTTTTGATTTATGTTGCCACCAACACTTGATCTCAATTTTAGCAAAACTTTCTTTACAGATGTGTATAATATTATGTCATATAACAGAAACAACTCATTCTACAGGAATCTGGTACTTAAGTCATGAAGCAACTTTGCATAGAAAGTATTTACGTGGCTAAGAAAATAACGTTTAATATTTTCTGCATGATATACCATTAAAGTTGCATATGAAAAATAGTCATGTTATACTCACACACAGAAACTGACTCATATAAAGAGGGTAAAAACATACAGTTGTTGCTAATAATTAGCTAAATGAAATACCATGTCAGCAGGTAACCCCTACTAATGGGAATGTGTTGTAACAGTAAATGACCGGGATACAGATCAATAACATGTGGTGGATAAAAAAGATGTACTTGGTAAAAAGGTTCAAATAAATAATGTTCGGTACTCATTCTGCACCTGACAGGAAATATTCTGAAAAAGAATAATACTGACCAAGGAGACATGAATATATATCATTTTGATAACAAAATACTTATTTACAAACGTTTGTAATTGGATTGATATATAAATATGTGTAACAATATATATGTATTTCTATACATATATATTTACAACAAAAGGTGCACTTAAATGATGTCATCGAGGAGATGCGGGGTGCCCACCCAGTCCAATGTCCGCGGCTCAGAGGCAGCCATTATCATGCACATGAACTGTTTACCGGTCCTCTTATCAATCGGATAAATGGTCGTGGGTGTGAACCTTCTGTTATTTTCCACAAACTCACAGAGCTGTTGATAAACCTGTGGGAATTCATGGCGTAGGAAAACCCCTCTGATCCTTAACTCCCGTTGTATATTTATAAAACAGATTTCCCTAGCCTTCCTGCCTTCCTCTCCTTCTTTGTCGATATCCGCTGTTCCAGGAGGTGGAGTGAGGATCAGCGTTTCCATGTCCGTCTCTTTCTTGTGAACCTTTCTCTCAGGGCTAAAGGAAGCCAGGGCTACCTTTGCATATTTTCTGACGGTTGGAGCTTCGTTCCGTGGTGACGGCCCCTCGGGCATTTGGTCACCAACGGCAATGGATACATTCAAGATGAAACATTCGTTAGGGTCGTACTCTTTCCCAGCTTCCTGAAGCTCCTTACAGTACTCCCCTAGGTTGTCCTTGAAGCTCTCGAGCTCTCGGAGGGATAGGTACGTAGGAGACATTGGTAGAGTATCCAGGCCATACTGCAGGAAGTTACTTGACGATGCAGGATTTGGAAAACCAAGGAAAAGAACTCCTCTACCTCGTGAAAGGTAGCCAACTTTGGCAATACGGGAGAAGGCTTTGTGGACTTCAACAGTCTCCCGGCAGTGTTTGATGATGTGACGACATATGCTTCCCATTCTTCCATACAGGCAGTTTGCTTTATGAATGTCCCAGTCTTCCCTGCGACAATTACGAGAGCAGTAGTAGGTGTAGCAGCTGTGGCAGGATTTGAAATACAGGCAAGCATTGAAGAGGGTCTCTGTCCTCCTGCATTTGTTATTAGAACACATCATTGTATCATCCTCATCTGGGCTCTGATCTGGGGAGCACTCATCTGCACTCTTCATAGCATCACTGCCCCCGATGTCATGGAAAGAATCAGGATTAATTCTTATTGACGTTGGTTGCTTGTCAAGAGGAGGTGGTTCATTCGCAAATGCCCTCGAGCCTTTTCTGGACAGGGATACTGCTTCCTCCTCATCAATTAACTTCTTTAGTTGATCAAGAATGTCCTCACTTGCCCTTCTACTGGGTGGCTTGTAATCAGTCACAAGATCTGCCAGAAGCTCATCAAGTTGTTCAAGGCTTTGTTGTAGTGAGGCATTGTCGTGTGTCTTCTCTTTGGTTGAGCTTTCAAAGTCACGCTGACACAGTCCTGGATCTTCTGTGCTTCTGGAGTCAAGAACGTCCCAACTGGCAGACCGTCCTTCGGCCTTATTAAGTTTCCCCGGTCGCATGTCATTATCAGTGATTGTTATCTCAGGAGTTACAAACCAGAGTTTACTAGTACTGCCCTTTGATGTCTCGGTTGGGCTTTTGTCAACGAGTGAGTTGTCAGACATGGATAAGGCCGCATAACGTCTTGGAGAACTGGAAAGATTGACTACCACGGGTTGCGGTTTGTCCCCGGTGGCTGCTGCAGGCTTCCTGGAGTCAAGGAGATCATCATAGCTTTGACCCCGCTGTACAGGAATAGGTTGTTCTTGCTCTACGCGAGAGTCGAGAATATTGTCCCATGACCTTGAGTACGATTTAGATTCTGTGCCAATTCTTGGAGGTTCTACACATGGGTTGGCGTACCAGGGTGCCGGCGCAGGCTCTGAACGGACTCTGGTTGGAGTGACTTGAGATACATACGAGGCAGGGTTGGTGGAATAACCAGAAGCATCTGAGCCATACCAGTCCTCTGTTTGTGCCTGAATCACTCGAGCATGTCTACGGCCCTCGGTGTAATACGCCCTTGCTGGGACATGATGCTCTGGTGGCATTGCGTACATGTCGCTGGAATAATAAAACCTTGGTGGAGCTGTCTGGATTTGATAAGACCTTGGATCATCCCCATAAAATATTCTTGTTGGAGGTGTTTGTATGATGTATGGCCCTGGTTCATTGGGTGCGTAGGGTTTGGGATACCCGGACTGCACAGAGTATTGATAGGGTTCCATCTCAGGGTAATAGGGTCTTGTTGCTACAGCGTGCACCATTCGAGTCCTCGGATCTTGCACATATTGCACTTTTGTAGTATTTGTTTGTCCAGGTGTGTAACGTTCGTCATGAAAGCGAGAACTTGGCTGAGGTGGAGCAGAAGCGACATATCTCCCTGGGTCATCTGCATAAAATAACTTGGTTGGCACATTAGGACTTGAATGAGCTCTGCGTTCCCTACCATAGTATTCGCTTGACGGAGTCGTTCTTTGCACGGGACTCTCCATGGGTTGTAAGTAACTATTGGGCATGCTGCGGGAATATTGATAAGCTTGCCTACCCTCTCGACCTAACGAATCAGTCGGAGTTGTTGTTCTTGAGTAAGAGAAATGGCGTGGCATAGTCATACTCCTACCCCCCCCACTGTGGTGCCTCTGCCAGGGTATGTCCACATGAGGTGTAGCTTGTTTCCGTCCAGAATGATGTAGCGCTGCATCATCTGGTTTAATGTCCACCCGGCACCTGACATGAGGGCTAGTTGCTGGTTTATCAATCCCTCCGCCCTCAGGATTATCCGCAGCATAGTGAGGTGAGTACCTACTACTGTCACCCATTTGTGGCTGCAATTTAATGGGATGGA
Organism: Gobionotothen gibberifrons; assembly: GCA_943591055.1. Classification (NCBI taxonomy): domain Eukaryota; kingdom Metazoa; phylum Chordata; class Actinopteri; order Perciformes; family Nototheniidae; genus Gobionotothen; species Gobionotothen gibberifrons. The sequence continues at coordinate 32,758 of CALSBZ010041188.1, forward strand.
CGTCATGCATATGAGCCCTAGTTGCTGCATGGGACGACTCCCTGCGCGGCGATACTTCTGGCCTCAAGCGAGAATCTCTTGAAGCCCTTTGGGAATCCCTGCCCTTCCTCCCCGAAGAGGAGGACACTTCAAAAGACACAGGGGTGAGACTGGTCTGGACCCGAGGGGCACTTCTTGACCTGGTCCTTCTCTTTTGTTCAGGGACACGGACTTCACTGGGCATATCTGCAGCCAATGGTTGAGGAGGTAGCCTATGGCTGAAAATGTCCGGAGCAGAGAAGCGGTATCTCTGCTGACGGCCCAAGGCAACATCTGGGTTGGCCGCATGCCTATCAGCATTCTTGTAAGGGGACTCCATTGAGTTTGATTTTGGGTACTCCAATGACTTATAGTCAAAGGTACGGCAGTGCCTCTTATTGACTTTGCTCTTACTGTCCTCCAGTGTGTAGTTTATAGAATCACATTGTTTGGAGGGTTGCAAGGACTTGTAGTGTGTAGAAAAGGGGATCACTTTAATATCTCGATGCACAGTTGATACCAGTAAGTCAGGAGGGTCTGTGCGTGTCATCTTAAAGGGACTCCTCTAGTTTCCTCCATCAAGATGTTGATGTTTCCTGGCGAGACAAACAAATAATTCGTATTAGTGACATTCATTCAGGCAACACACATATATTCCATGAACTGTGCATTGAGAAGAAAGACTAGGCAGGATAGACTTCTTGTTATCAAGTTAGTCTCTAGACTCAACTTGGCAGAAATGTAAACATTGTTTAATAATGTATGATGACACATTGAAGCAAAAGAGATGTGTTGCCAACATAGTCGAAGGATTTCCTGCTTGCTGTTACATTTACAGCCAGGGCTTCGATACTTGTGTTTCATCTAAAGTCGTCGATATTAAATAATAATTCTTCCCCAGCTGTTCAGGACTATACAGAAGCATTCATGAATTTCAACAAAATCATATGAAACAGTGATTTATCTGCAGCACAGCCCATAATCTGCTCTCTGGTCTGTTTTGTGCAAGTATAACATAAAACAATAATTCAAGAAAAACAATTGGGGGTCTGTTATTCTTAAAAGTGTGATCTGATCTGATTCATAGGAAGATTTGTTATCATATTCTATTTTATTTACTTGTACTATTTCATCAGTTGTGTTGTGTTGCTCTGTTGGAGGAGCCTGTGACCTCAGATTTCCATTGATATAACTACACTGCAGCTATGTACAAAAGACAACAAAAGCCTTGAATAATTGAGTTACATTAAAAGACTACATAATAGACACAAACCCAATCTGCTGCCACCTGTGTGAGACCCCCAGAGGAGAAGGAGCTGACCCAGAACGGTGGAGCAGACGCTCAGACCGGAGCAGATGGAGGATAATTATCATGTTAACATGGCTAATGTCTTCATACGTTCCTGCAGCCCAGAGCGGAGTGCAAATGTCCTCTCAACTGTCAGAGTGCATTAACAGTTCAGGCAAGGTCATGTTCTCATAAAACTACACATCTTTCTCCAGTCCACCAAACTGTAACACTACCAACACAGGGAGAATACATGGATATATATATATACCAGTGTTTCTCAAACTTTTTCATATCAAGGACCACTTAACCAATAAAAAAACACTTGCGAAATCACATCGTTTTTCTAGAACAGATTACAAATCGCCTGAAAATGGTACAAACAAGTGGCAACATGTGTGATGAAGGTGTTGCGCTGGGCTATATCATGCAATCGTAAGTGAAACTTAAGCTCGCTCCATTGCGGAGATATTCCCGCGAGAGTGCGGAAAACTCAAATGTATTTATTTATTTCAAATGTGAAATGTTACCAATATACTCACGGACCACTAGGGGGCGCTCACGGACCAGAAGCACTGATATATACAATACTTAAACCTGCACACTAGTATCAAACGTAAATGTAATAGCTTCTCTTAATAACTGGACTTCAACTGTACATTTTGACCCTAATATTCAATTTAATATTGAATAATCCATTTCTTGCACTATAATATCCTGCATTATACTTGTTACTGGAAAGTTGTATTTTCCACATCCACATGTATTTATTTTTTCTTTAACTTTTAATGCTATTTTAATTCTATTTCAGAAATCTTTTGGACTTTTTAATTCTTGTGTTGCCTTGTTTTATCTATCTCTCTCTCTCTCTCTCTCTCAAAAAAACAAAAATAGCATCTCATTTCATTTGAGCACGGCCTGTGATTGGCTGACTCCTCTCAGCAGCAGCTGTCTGCACAGAGTGGTGCTCCTCGGCCTTCACACTCTGTCTGTCAGCTCGCCTGTAACATATTTAATTTCTATATAAGGTTATCTAAGGCGAGGCATTCTTCTAATCGGTAATAAGTCTTAAAGGGTTTTATCTCATATTATTTATTTAACAGTTTTAAAAGCAGCATTTCCTTTACGTTGGTAAATCCTAACATCTGATCATCTGAGGGGAATTTCTTGTTGTGTTATTATGAACACAAGACAGTCTGGAGTAGTGGCTTTCACTTCTCCACTGGGATGTAGTGGTGTTACTTCTGGTCAGCGATCATAGTAAGCACTGCATTGTGGGTATTTTCTATGGAGCTGAAGTCCCGATGGATTGCAACACTGCACCATTGGCACTAAACACCCTAGAAAACGTCTCTCCGGGCAGAACTAATTCATCCTCTCCAGAGCTCCCCTCCCCCAACATCCCCATCCAACACTTTACCCTCTGACTCCCCAATTTAATTCATCTCCATGAACACTTTGAAGGGGGGCGCTGCTCCACATCTGGAAGTGTGCCACATTGAATGGATTAGGGAATTGGGAGTATTTGGAAAAGTTGTGCTCATGTTTTTATTCTCAACATGAAAATACAGCCTGTTGTGAGAGATCTGCAGTCGAACATCTCAAGGTTTTATATCACAAAGGTACATCAATCTAAGGTTTGGTAAATATGTTTGGGTCATGACAGTTTTATTATTAAGCTGCTTTGTTTGTTGTGTCTTTGTAACTCTGGCACAACAATTTCCTTCGGTATGAATAAAGTCCTATCTTATCTTATCTCAATATATCAATACCAAATTCAATACTGCGGCAAAAACCTAAAAGTAATGACAGAGCTTAAAATGAATATCCTAATTTTCTCAATATGATTGAAACAACATTGAAGAGAGTGAATTATTGTACCATATTCATATATTTTAATATCCTCTCTACACATTTAAATCTTGCATGTCACTGCTGCTTATAACAGAATCAATCCTTGCGAGCAAAACTGTATTTGTTGAGTTGATTCTCAGAGAAATCCTCTCGTCAGCAGCGATACAGAGTATATGTCAAGGTATTTTATTGTGAAAGGTAAGAATGGAGAAAGAGTGAGTGGGAGCAGTAAAGAGTTTGCCATCCTGAAACCTGCTGTGTTCTTACTGTATGACCTTCAGAGTATGGGCGCACCTCACACAACGCTGCTGCAGTACTTTAGTGTCATATTCCCCTCTTTGAGTCTGCCTATAGGCGACGACAGCTCTTGTATTCATAGCGAGAATATGAAATAATCATGGCCATAAATGTATGCGTGTGGCGACTGGCGAGTGTAAGCAGAGTGACACCGAACTGACGCCGAACTGACCCCGAACTGACGCCAAACTGACGCCGAACTGACGCCCCAACTGACCCCGAACTGACGCCCAACTGAAGCCCAACTGAAGCCGAACTGACGCCAAACTGATGCCCAACTGACGCCCAACTGAAGCCCAACTGACGCCCAACTGACGCCCAACTGACGCCCCAACTGACGCCCAACTGACACCGAACTGACGCCGAACTGACGCCCAACTAACTGCCGCCGAACTGACGCCGAACTGGCGCCGAACTGACCCCGAACTGACGCCCAACTGACGCCCAACTGAACCCCACCTGAAGCCCAACTGACGCCGAACTGACGCCCAACTGACGCCCAACTGAAGCACGCCCCAACTGACGCCGAACTGACACCGAACTGACGCCCAACTGACGCCCAACTAACTGGCGCCGAACTGACGCCGAACTGGCGCCGAACTGGCGCCGAACTGACGCCGAACTGACACACTGCCCTGCATGTAACACTAGGAAACAGGTGTATCAGACAATATGCTGTAACACCTGGAGGAAGGTGTCCCATGGAGGTGTTTTAGGATGATGTATGCCAAAGAACACTGAGCAGTGAGGTCAGGAGAGAGGAAGGAAACACAATTTCCAGAGGTGGGAAGTAGTGAAGTACAAATACTACGTTTCTGTACTTAAGTACATTTATCTGGTATCAGTACTTTACTCCAATTTTCTGACAGCTTTTTACTTTCTACTTCTTACATTTTGAACACAAACACCTGTACTTTCTACTTCTTACATTTTGAACACAAATACCTGTACTTTCTACTTCTTACGTGTTGAACCCAAATACCTGTACTTTCTACTTCTTACATGTTGAACCCAAATACCTGTACTTTCTACTTCTTACATGTTGAACACATATACCTGTACTTTCTACTTCTCACATTTTCCAAACAGGCTGGTTCCT